>CAUYRH010158501.1:0-48026 GCA_963574655.1 Perodicticus potto | reverse complement strand
ATTACCGTGCCATAAGTTTTTGTTTCTTCAGTTTCTTCTGGGATATCTTTTTCTTCTGTGCTACCTCTTCTTCTGGTTTGGGAACAATCTGTTCCTTTTCAGTAAGGATCATCTCAATGTGGCAGGGGGAGCTCATGTATGGGTCAATGCGACCATGAGCTCTGTAAGTTCGGTGGCGCATCTTGGGTGCTTTGTTCACTTGGATATGCTCAATGACCAGAGAATCTACGTCTAAACCTTTAAGTTCAGCATTACTCTCTGCATTTTTAAGCATATGCAGCAAAAATTCAGCACTCCTTTTGGGCCACCGACCCTGTGTCCAGCCCCACTGTTTGGCCTGGGCACACCTACCAACTCCTCCATTATAACGTCGGAATGGTACACACTGTTTCTTTAAGGTGACATCCTTCAGATACTTGGTGGCTTTTCGTATATGCATACCCTTGATAGCCTGGGCAGTTTCACGTGTGTTCTTAAAGTGAACACGAAGATTTGAGCCTCTTGACTTGCATGACTTTGTGGGGTTTTCTGGGTCAAGTGAATAGCAAACCATTTTCACAGATCACTTCAGGCCGCTTAGGGGAAAAGGACAACCCAATTATTGTTTAACTGAAGTTTATACCCTGGCTGCAGACTGCTCCAGGCACCCAGTAGATGACACCATCTCGCCACCATTTTTCAAAGGATTATTTTGCCGGTTTCCTTTCTTTGCACGTTTTGGTCTCCTGTAACCCACTTGCCGTATCACGGTTCCCTGAATTTCCTGACCCGGGTTGGGATACAGATGGAATAAAGGGGCTTTCCCCGCTTTTAATATTGCAATATAATTCATGTACCGTACAATTCACCATTTGAAAGTGTACAATTCGGCGATTTTTAACGTGTTTGCAATGCAGCCATCACCACTCTCTGACTCCAGAATGTTCACAGCACCCTAAATAGTGAAGGGGCGTTTTGTGAACCTTAAGCATTGTTTGGAAGACATTTGATTGTCCAATTGGCCTGGCCAGGGATGTGGTCTTCCCCACTAGGTGTCCCAGAGTTGGAGAGTCGGGGGCGAGGGAGAGACCAGGCCTGGATGGCATCCCCTGTCTTCCTCTTCTTCCTGTCTCCCCCGTCCCCTTTCCTGCTCACCTTGCCCTTAACAGAGAGCCCAGGGCTCAGAACGGCCTTGAGATGCTTCTAAATCATCAGACGCCACCCTGCTTTGACTCTGTCCTGTCACCATTCATCTGCCGGGACAGGCTTTCTCCTGGGGTGCTTTATTAAGATGCCATCACCGAGAAGCAGAGCTTGTAGTGGGGGCGCTTCTTGCCAGCTGGGGGGGCCCAGGGCAGGGGCTGAGTCAGCAACACTTCCATATTGGAAAAGGTCCACTTATTTCTTCCTCCGTCCCAAAACATCACCTAGGGACTCACCCTGACATGACCCTGGATTTCCAATCTTGCCTGATGGTGGGCCTGTGCCCCCGTCCCAAATGCCCTCCTCAGTGCTGGTGGGCCCAGGAACCGACACTCTGCTTATCGGACTGGGGTGGAGCAATGGTTCCCTGGTCACCACACCTGTCTCTGGTCCCCCATCATCGCTTTCAACACAGAGCACCTGCTAACACTGCAGTGAAAATGCCCTGAGGACGGCGAGAGTGGGCTCAGTCGCCTGGAGAATGCAGAAGCCAAAGTGGCAGCAGAGCTGGGTGGGCTTCTGGAATACCCTGGCATAGAGAACGGCTCCCGGCCTCCCCAGCACGGTGCCAGGGCAGGAGACAGGAGCCACCAGCCTTTGATCTCCGAGCTCACACTGCTTCACTCTCACCTGCACGTGTGATTCCGGCAGCAGCGGCTGTGGGGTCACTGTCGCTGCTGCATGATCGGCTGGTCATGGGGGTGGGACTCTCCTTTCCAGAGGAGCAGCTGCATTAGCCAGCGTGGCCTTGGTCAGTGCTTTGGGGACTTCAATCAACATGACTGTGACTGTATTTTCAAACGCTTGCTCCGGCTGCTTTCATGTTCCTCCTGCCTCCCATGCCTTTCCCCACCGCCACCCACCTAAGCACAAGACTGCCTGCGGCTGTCACATCAAGGACATGAATCAGAATTGCCACCTGGATAGAAAGGTTGATCATCCAGAGGGGGCCATCCACTCCTCCATTCAGGTAGTGGTTATTTATTGAGCAACTACTGTGTGCCAGATACCATGCTGGGGAGTAAGGAAGTAAAAACGCAAGAGCTAGCAGCCACCTATGAGAGTCCCATGGTCATTCGTTAACAGGCAGGCAGATAAGATTATCAGTGACCACGTGAGGTTGGAAGACCTCTGTCGCTGTGTCCCAGATGCAGTGGAAGCTCAGAGCATTTCTGACCTCTACCTGTAAGTCAGGTGGCTTCTGCAGGGAGAAGACCCTTAGCATCATGAGGAACCAGAGGATGCAGGGAAAGGTGCGCCAAGTATGAGGAACGGCATGTGCAAAGGCTCAGAGGCAGGGAGAGCGCCATGCATTCAACTCTGGGGGGTAGTTGGTGACTGCATTGGGAAGGCAGCCGGGGGAGGTAGGGGTCAGGATAGGGAGGTCTGTGTGTGCTGTGCCAAGGCAGTGAGGGCTACTGCTGGCTTCCACAGGACAGAAATAGACCCCTACTCCCCACAGTGGCAGAGAGGAGGGGAACCTGGAGGCATGGACCTGTTAGGAGACCCACTGCAGTGGTCTTGGAAGGAAATGATGGCTGAGAAAATTGAGTCTCAGTGATGGGATCTCTGGGGGTAGCCTGCCTTTGGTGGGCAGAGGAAGGACAGATTTGATGGGGGAGCTTCAGGGACCCGCAGAGTGCTATGGCATCATCATAACTTACGGCAACCTCAAACTCCTGGGCTCACGTGATCCTCCTGCCTCAGCCTCCTGAGTAGCTGGGACTACAAGTGCGTTCCTAGCTAATTACTGTATGTTTTTGAGAGATGGGGTCTCACCATGTTGCTCAGGCTGTTCTTGAACTCCTGACCTCAAGTGATCTTCCAATCTCAGCCTCCTGAGGATTACAGGCATGAGCCACCACACCCGGCCTCCCCAGCCTCCTTGGAGGAGACACTTAACACATTCGGAGCGTGTCCTTATGCTTCGTGGCTGACTTCTGCATCCCTCTGTCCCATGCCCATTAGTAGTTAGGGGTTGAGAACCTAGAGCCAGACTGGTTGGGTTTGGACCCTGCCTCCCCCCATTAGCTCTGTGACCTCAAATTATTGGCCCTCTCTCTGTATCTGCCCACCTAGCTGTAAGATGGGGGCGAAAAAACTGAGAGCTTCTGCTTATGGGGCTGTTGTGGTGATTAAGTGAGTGTGTCTCTGCTTAGAATGGCTCATGGCATAGAGTTAAGTGTTGGATAAACATTTGCTTTTATTCTTCCTGCTAAGAGCTTTCCTTACCCTTTGTGGCTCAAGACAGATCTAAACACAGTCCAGCTTATGTCATGTGGTCATTCTTGTCTGCCTACATGGAAACAAACAACTTTGAGACTCTTGAGGTGCAGGATCCCCTGGATAGCCCCCAAGGGTCCCCTCTGTCTGGGTCCTTTTCTGGCAAACAGGCCTCCCTGTCCCAGGCAGCCCCCGCCCGTCAGCACCCTATGAACCCAGACAGCCTGCAGCCTCCACCTGAGGAAATTAAAAACGAAATTGGTTTTTTCAGCGTAATCACAGGCCTGACCTTTTGTTCATGAGCAGTTATAGAAGTGGCATTTGCTGAAATCTCACCTCGAGTTTCTGCTTTCCTGTCCCAGGCTCCTAAGGATGCAGCCTGGTTTGGAGGTGGCCTCCCAGACCCAACCCCCGCCCTCAAGGTTATCATAAGCATCTCTTATGAAAGTAGTGGTCAAGGGTCAGCAAGAGGGTCATTCATTTCATGGAAACCCCGGGAAGGATTTCTGGCTTTAATCTAACCCAGACAGTTAGGAAGCAACAAAGACGTGGAAATCCCTAAAAATTCCCATGGCATCCGAAATGAAACCTCGGCAGCCGTCGCTAGAGTGTCTACCAGAATTGCTGAGCATTATCTACAAAGGGTCGAAAGGCCACCTAGATTTGGAGCACTGCCCCGCCAGGGGTGGAGAGACTGGACTGGCTTTGGCATAACCTCACCCCCTGTCACCTGAAGGAGCAAGAAAGGAAGGCGGTGAGTTTAAGAAAGGCACCTACTTTACTGAAGGAAGAAAGAGGTTCGAACAGATGGTGTGACCTGCCCCCTTCTCATTGGCATGACTGTGCCAAGAGAAGTGAGACCCGAGTCAGCTCAGTGGTGACAGCAGCTCTTAGGTCAACTGTGCAAGGAAAATGCCCGAATGTGCAGACGGAGGCAGCGTCACGGGCAGCAGTGATGTGAGCTCTGTGGACCTACAGCTTGGCGGCCACCAGGGTGGCAAACGCCGAGGTAGAAAGGGGGGCGGGGCAATGCTGTTTTTCATTCAACAGTGTTTTTCCCAGGACGTGCTAAGGGAAGGAAGAGTGTGGTAGAATCTCGGAAGCCAGTGAGGAAGGGATTGTAGAGCACGTTGGAACCCAGGGTGTGAACAGGCGAGGAACACAGTGTGGAGCTCACAACACATCAAATCGGGAAACGTGAGCACAGTCTCACGTTTTGGAGAATCTGTCAAAATACCTGTATCCCTAGCGAAGTGTCATGGGGACTCAAGACTTGGATATGTTGTGATAAGTATTCTATTACTTATCTCACGAGCCTTTTTTACTCTTTTTAGTCTGTTCTGCAAATAGAGGGTCTACAGCTTCAAAGCACAGAGTGTCAGCCCCAGAGTCAGAAAGGGCCAGGTTCAGATTTTGGCTTCACCCCTGATGAGTTATCAGACCCCAGGCAAGTTATGTCTCCGAGACCCAGTTTGCTCATCTGAAAAATGGACCTTGGATAGCTACTACATTGATTTGTTGTGAGGATTTAATGAAATAATCCTTAAATAATCAGAAGGTACCAGCTCTCAGTATTGACTTATCAAAAAATGCAATATGGGGCCTGTGATGGGCCAAGGAACCTTTCAAGGTGCTTCTAGGCACTAATTCAATTACTCTTCATAATACACCAGGAAGGACAGACTAATGTTTTCTCTACTTTACAGGTGGGGAAACTGAGGCACAGGGAGGTAACACAGGTTGGGATTGCCAGAGGCAGGATTTAGGCCCATGCTTGCAATCTCTGTTTGCACTCCACTCTGCTGCCTCTTATACAATGTCGGATCACCTGCTCTGTACTTGCCCTGAGACAAGGCACCAAATCCAGTGGGAAAGCCCCCAAAATTGTGGTCCCGTCTTTACATTGCTTGCCGCCTTGGTGGAGAACCCACCATCTCATGAAGCCCTTTACTTAAAAGGTAGAAAATAATTTAGTAGTTCAATATCCAAGCAACTTTAAAAAGCTAGTCAGTAAACAACCTCCTCTCCGTGCAGAAATTAATATTCCTCAGAGGTGAACTTTACTTTCTTTTTGAGAGTTAGAGAAACAGAGACTCAGTAAGATTGTGTTTGCTATTTTAAACTACTGACATTTGTGGGCCTGTTTGTTACTGCAGTATAACCCGTCCTGTGCTGCCTAATACACCCTCTCAATAGTAATTTATGTCTAATTTGCACAGTATGTGTTCAGAGTAGATGTGCAAAGAATTCTTGTTGAAGTGAACTTCATTAACTGAATCGCTTGGGGGCTGCAGAAACTGAAACGGGTATTTTCATCTCTTCTGCCCAGAAAGGCTTCATCTGGGACACCTGTGGGAATGACTGTTCCGCTTTCACGTTAGCTGATTTTTAAAGCTTTCATTAGCTATGATAAATTATTCAGAAAGGAGTAACACTCGAAACCTCTTTAGAACATTGATGTGGTCCGGCAGTAAATGAATGGAAAAGTACCTCCAGGTCTGAGGCTAACTTCCATTTAATTTTTAGAGGACCCAGTCGAGTTGTTAAAATGATCAGAAATGGGCTTGGCCAGAGCCAGGTCTGCAAAGAGGGGACGTTATTACCTCCTAGACCATTAACTTAAACAGATCAAGTTGATGTCAAGAAAACAAAATTTCTCATGTGGTGATGGGCTCAGGATATAATTAAAAAGTGGATTTGACTTTTATCTGGAAGCCCCTTAAGAACATTTTTTTCAAAAAGCAGGCTTTAATGAAATAAAAAATTTAATGTACAATTTAGTTTCATTTTGGAAATCTTACACAGTATTTTACAGGAAGCCTTGGAGACCCTGATCAGAATTCCTTTCCCTGAGTTCATTTTTATGTCTTCATGTTCTTCTAATGAAACAGCGTTAGATAATAGATGTCCCCAAAGGCCATATTGAAGTTATAAATATCTGACATGTTTCTTCCACTGAATTTTGGAGAATCTGTCAAAATATCTGTATCCCTAGCAAAGTGTCATGGGGACTCAAGACTTGGATATATTGTGAATGGGATGGTAGTCCCAGAGGGAGCCAGATGGGAAGATGGCAAGGATTTAGGGTAGCCCAGAATCCCAAGCCTAGCGTGGCAAATGTCAAGGTTTTATGATCTCAAAACCAAGAATCACATATGACTCAGCAGTTCCGTTCCTAAGCATGTATCCATGAGAACTGAAACCGTGCGTCCTCACAAATACTTGTACATGAAGGTTTATGGCAGCGACATTTATAATAGCCAGAATGCACAGACAACCCCAACACCCATCAACAAAAAGATGGATAAGCAAGATGTGTTCTACCCATACAATGGAATATTTTTTAGCCATCAAAGAATGAAGTACTACTGATACATGGATGTCCCTTGAAAAACATTATGCTCAGTCAAGGAAGCAGTGACAAAATACAGACCGCATGTGGGATTCTATTCGCGGGAAATGTCCAGGATAGGGAAACCTAGAGAGATTAGGAGTTGCCAGAGGTTGAAGGAGGGCAAATGGGGAATGCCTGCTCATGGGTAGAGGTTTCTTTTATGGAGTGATGAAAAGGTTCTGGAATTAGGTAGCCGTGGTGATAGTTACACCATCTTGGGGTTATTCTGAAAACCACTTAAAAGGGGGAATTTTAAGATTTGTGAACTTTATCTCCAAGCAACAAGTGAGGGAGAAAAACAACCACAAGCAAGGACCGTGGTGTTAGGATGAATCATGGCAACCATGCTGGCAGACAGAGGCCTGCACTGAATCCCCACCTTCATGACAGGCGGCCCTCTGAAGCCAAGCATGGCCCTCTCGGGGAGTTGCAGCGTGCTGAGGTTCTCTATATATAGCATCTCAATAAGCTCCGTGGGGAAAGTTTTCACTTTGCGGACTTTAGGGAGTCAAGACCAGGAAAAAGGCCGTGTGGTTATGATGAACGTTACCTGCATACCTGTTGCGAGGAGTATCCACATACAGGTATGCTCCAGGTGTGAGGGGGCTAGCTGAGTCCCTTCACCTTAGGCCAGTGATTTTCAACCCGTGTGCCCCCCCAGTTTTTGAAGATCTTTAATGAAATTATTTTAGAAAGATGTTCAAAGCATAATAAGTGTATTCTTTTTTCACTTTTTTTTTTTTTGATCAACACAATTTAAGCATGCCACAGAAGTTTAACTATAGGTTCAAGTGTGCTGTGAGATAGAAAAGGTTGAAAAGCCCTGTTTAAGGCCTTTCTGAGAGCTCCTAGGATTGTAAGGGAGGTGTGGCGATTTTGCTGGGGCCATCTTCCACTGGCCTCCGTTTTCTAGCAGAGCAGCAGGGGTGTCTCAGGATGGTGGCCATTTATCAGGAAGGCTGTGACGGCCTGCTGGGACGGACCCTGGTGAGTTTGCAGACCGGGGGCTTGCTGTAGGGTTTCTATTCCACCTCCCGTCCTCTGCACTAAAGAGGGCCGTCCTCGGGACCTTTCCAGAACCACCCTCTGCACATCCTGCTTCTCAAAACAATCTCTTCTGGGAAGCTTTCTTCAACTCTCCCCATGCAGTGATCTTCAGCAGGGGCGGAGGGCAATTCTGTCCACCACCACTCCCCAACCCCAGCCCAGGGAACATCAGGCAATATCTGGACACTTGTTTGCTTGTCACAGCTGGTTTGGGGGGACGTGTGCTACTGGAATCTGACGAGTAGAGACCGAGGATGCTGCCAAACAACCTAGAACAGCCCCCCAGGACAAAGAAGCATCTGACCCCAGAGGGCAGCAGTGCTGAGGCCGAGACACCTGCTCCCATGGTGACAGGCTAACTGGGTGCTGCCCAGCACCACCGTCTACATGCGCAGTTCCCACACTGCCAGTTTACAATGGGGACATCGCTATAGGGCCTGACCCTGTTTGGCCAGCTGGCTCCTTTTAAGGGTCAAATGGGGTCATTAATGGAATAAGGAGGCTGATGCAAGGAGCCCCAGCAGTGAGGCCCCTCCTTCTTGTTATCATTCTCTTGGGTGGATACTTGGTGGAATAAGAATTGAGTGAGGGGCGGCACCTGTGGCTCAGTCGAGGGTGATGGGTCAAACCCGGCCCCGGCCAAACTGCAACAAAAAAATAGCTGGACGTTGTGGCGGGCGCCTGTAGTCCCAGCTACTCGGGAGGCTGAGGCAAGAGAATCGCCTAAGCCTAAGAGCTGGAGATTGCTGTGAGCTGTGTGATGCCACGGCAGTCTACCAAGGGCAACAAAGTGAAACTCTGTCTCTACAAAAAAGAAAGAATTGAATGAGGGAGAGCGGCTCTGACTTAAATCCTGGGCCTGTCCCCAACGCATGAGGCAGCTCCAGAAAGTCCCCTGGCCTCTCCCGGCTTGATTCCTTCAATGCTAACATGGAAACATCGCTCTCTGACCTTGACAGATTATGTAGACAGATGTGATTTCAAAGAAAAGGGAGAGCTTTTCATTCCTATGCCCAGTATAACATCATGGCTACCAACACTGAGGCAAATACCCCACTACAGGTCTCCCTTCGTCTGCACAGTGTCCTGATGAGGACGTATCAGTGTCCCCATTTTACAGATGAGGAAAGGGAGGCTCTGAGAAGTGAAGCAAGTCTGTCCTAAGACACCAGGTGGCGCTCAGCAGACGGAGGATTCAAACCCAGACGTAGCCAATGGGGTTCTTCACCACTGTCTTCTGCTGTCTTCATGACTGATGAGTTCCAGATCCGATGATCCCTGTGTCCCCAGAGTACTAGACAGCCCTGGTACTCAGGATTCAGAAGGGCCATCATTGGAGGCCCCTGGAGCAGGACCAGGGGGCAGGGAGCAAGGCACTGAAGCTGCCTTCCTCCTCCTGGTCCAAATTGTGTGGGGCCAGCTGAGCTGGAGCAGGGAGGCAACCAGCGCTGCCACCTCCCTGGAGTGAGAGCTCAGCCCCAAGTGCCCGAGGCCCGGGTTGTCCTCCGTGAGTGACGTCCCAGCTCGGTCTCTGCATCTGAAATGAGGCAGAGCAGCGAGTGGGCCCCATAAATGCAGCTTCCTCCAGGGAGTCACTCTGGTGCTTTACAACTGTGCTTCCCAGGGCTGCTCTCATGGCCTGGACAGGGGACAGAGGCCTCACTTCTCTGCCCTCTTTTCTGGGGTGGGCTGGGGCTCCACACTCCTGCTTTGGAGCCACGGGATGCAGCTAGCAGGCGAGAGCCAAGATGGCCTTCCTTACTCAACCTGGTCCGTGTGCCAGGACTTAAGGAACCTCAGGGCAGATCCCAGCCCCCGGTGAAGGTGAAGCATTTTATCCAAACGCACCCACATTCCAGAACCAGCGAGGTGCTCCCCCCACCCCCGTCCTGCCCAGGCCCTGCCTATTTCTCCCTGTAGCCTCACCTGGCCTCCTGTCCCATCCCCCGTCCACAGCTCTACCCTGGCCACTATTGCCTCTAAGTCTGCCTTCAGGCTCCCAGGTGGTACGGTTTGACCCTAGATGGCATCTTTAGACATGGCCTGTGTCATCCCCCCTCTGCCCTTGGCTCCCAGCAGCTCTGTAGGGGAGGGGTCTGGGAAAACTGTAAGTAAGAGGGAATTGATTCAGGGGATGGGATGAGCTCTTTGAGCATGTTCACAAGGGTCAGGACTCAGGCAGCCAGGAGACCAGGGAGCAACGATGTATGGACGGTCTTATCAAGGTTCTGCCATCGGGTCAAATGACCTCTGGGCTCTTAAGACTTTGTGTCTCACTACCCAAAACTCCGGTGACAGGAACAGAGGGCCCAGTGGGGTCACCCAGCCTGAACCACGTGAACTGGGGGTGCAGTGATAAAAATAACAGATGTCAACACCTTGCCCCTATTTACGAAGTCCTGATCCCTGAATCCCCCAACACTCACCTTGGGACACATCAGGCTCTTTTGTCTAACTTTTTCAAAGTCGGCACCAGAGATACTCTGGTCAGGAAGATAGAACTCTGAGTAGTGGATAAGGGCATGAGTTTTGGTCATAGCCAAAAATTAGGATGACGTCTCAGCTCTGCTGCTTCTTCCTGCTTTGACTTGGGGAAGGCACTTGACCTTTGAACCTCAAAGTCCTCTGTAAAATGGGGAGAAAACCATCCTTGCCTCTCAAGGTGATTGTGAAGATCGAAGAGAGTATTAGTCAGTGCACAGGAGCTAAGGTGCTGGAATAGAAGTCCTGGAAGGCACAAACCAGCCACACATGTGTTTTTCTCTTCTGTAAGCGTCCAGAAGGAGGCGGCCCAGGGTAGCTCTGCCCCATTGGGTTGTCTGGAGACTGACATTCCTTCTAACCTGCTGCTCTGTCGCCCCCTGGTGTGCTGCCCCATGATGAAGCTGACTCTTCTTCCCCTTGACAGCCTACAGCAGGAGGAGAGGGGGAATAGATGCTGATTTTTAAAATGGATATGGTCTATAAGTCCATGCAGCTCTGCCACCCACTTCCCATTGGCCAGAACATGCCACATGGCTGAACTTAGCTGCAAAGGAAGCGGAAAAGTGGGGTCTCTGGGCTACCACGGGCCCGGCTTTGGGATGGGAGCTAGAGTCCAGGAGTGGGGTTTGAAGACAACAGTTCATAGCTGCCCACGAAGGGGAAACAGATACTGAGAGACAGTTGCAGGCTTTGCCAGTTGTGAGATAATCTAATAAAGAATAATTAGCATAGCCTTTTCCATAGTAAGAACTCCGTGAAATGGTAGCTGTCATTGTTCAGAAGAATTCTTAGGAAAGCAAATCATCTCTCATCTCAGTGTTCCTGGAGGCCAGACCAGGATATAAGTTAAGTGCATGGCCCCTGATGTTTTTTCTCCCAAGGCCACTTTTCTTGAAGACCTTGGGACCACTAGCCAGAGGAATTTCCCAGGGGCCCTCCAGCCTTCAGGGAAAAGCTCTCAGCTCCCCAAGGGCATGGCCAAACCTCTGCCAGGTGCACTGACACCTCTGCTTCCTTTGTCTCTGCATCTTCTGCCAGCTCCCTGTGGGTCCATCATGCCACAGGGGCAGCTAGGCTTGACTGGCAGCCTGGGGGCAGGGGTCTTGACAACCATCGTGGCACATCAGCCCATGGCCTGCCGTAGTCGTTTTCATTGACATCTAATTACATTTCTTTTTCATCCATTGTCAGGACAGCTTCCTGACAGGACCCAGAATTATGCTTGAAGCCAGTCATGGCCTATGGACATCTCATTTGGGCCTTCTCAGCCAGATGGCTTTCAGAGAACACAGATTCAGGGATGATGGGCAGGGGAGACCCTCAGAGACAGAGGGGGTACACAGATGCAGACAGGAACCACCTTCCATTTTCTTCTCTAGTCCCCATCCAAAAACAAACCAGGCCTCTCGACCATGCTATTATTAAAGAATTTGGGTATATTCAATTTTGTTGCTCTGTACAGAATCTAATGAATACTCCCATCCTAACCGCTACTGTCCCTATCTAATCTTGAGCTACTTTTGGCGAGTAGCTTAGGAGGGGCCTATTGGGCACCTTCATCTTGTCTAGTTTGAAGCCACTGGACTAGAACATGGTAGACTTGGGTTTGAACCCACATAGGCTGAGGTAGCATTTATACTCATAACCACTCTGCAGCTGTATATGGAGAATATGAACTCAATCATCCTGCTCTCCTTCCCATGTGCCTACCTGTCCTGCAGAAGCCAAAAAGCTGGGAGATTTGTGTCAGGACTCCCTTGCAGCTAGATCTGCATGGGATTCAGGTTTCATCAAGCAGACAAATTCACATATGATGAGAAAATTGGCATGAGGCGAGGCTACTTATGTAGCCTGGCTAGCATGTTTCCAAGGCACTCGGTTTCTCTGCAGTAATTTCAACAGTCTCGTAGTGCAGTGTGGGGCTTGAGAAATGGGCCTAATATGAGACACTTTGCTGGTTCAGATTCTGGCAGGCCCAGCATGGTCCCAGGGGAAGCAGCAGGAGGGGGCAGTTCCCTCACTGTGGCAGAGGAGGTAAGGTTCTGGGGCTGCCCAGCTCAGGATTCCTGGAAGAGGCAGCAGCCACTTCAGGAGTCCAGTTCAGCAGTGTGGCTTTGGGAGTCATTCCTGAAAGCTTTGATTCTTTAGCTCTTTCTACAATCCCATATCCATGTAATATCCTGTAATAAATACCTTCTTTCTTGAAGTAGCCGTAATAGAGTCTGTTCACTGAATTCAGCCTAACCTTTAACTCCACGGGTTCATGGAAGAGGAGACCAGAATATAAATCTTCTGTGGGCAGCTCACTCCCAAAATGAAGGGATTAGGAAGGGCTGCTTCCTGTGTCCTGTACTCACCAGGCAAACAAGGCAATCCTACCTGGGGTGGGGGTGGAGCTCATGGGCAATGAATGAGGAGCTTATGGAGACAATCAGCTCGAATTTTCCAAAACCAAGAGTCTGTGTGAGTGAGTCTGTGAATAAAGCACTTGGATTGCTGTACAAAACCACAGGTGGTAGGTGTGACAGATCATGTGACTCTGGATGGAGTAAGATAGAAGAGAAAGTTCCCCTTGGGGGACTCTCAGGAGTAGGAGACGTTGTTCCAGAATAAAGACGTTTCTAAACATAATAACTAGTGCTTTGTTTCTTTTAGACTTGACACTTTTCAAATCCTTGAACTCTGGGAAAAGACATATTTCTGAGATGTATCATTATAAAAAGGAACCATGTTATTTAAGATACTTAGGAACACCGATGACAGAATACCCAACAGAGTCTTAAACAACAAGTCCGTTTTTCTTATAGAACAAAAAGTCTTAAGTCTTCAAACTTGGTGTAGGGCTCAGCAATGTCATTGAGGACTGAATCCTCTCTGTTTCCTCCTCTTCCTCCTCAGTATGTTGGAGAAGTTTTCCTCAAGGTCACAAAATAGCTGCCACAGCTTCAAGCATCACATCCTCCCTCATAAGCCTGCTTCCCAGAGAGGAGAGAAGAGGGTTGTGGTCACAACAATAAGAGCAACAAAAAGACTTTCTAGTCACATGACTCTTTGCTTTATCAGAGAGGAAAACCTTTCCCAGAATCGCCCAAGCCAACTTGCCCTTATAACTTACAGACCAGAACAGGGTCACATGCCCGTTCTTACTCCATTGCTGGCAAAGAGGAATGGGATGGGCAGGGCCAATTTTGGTCAGTCTTGGGGCTGAGCACAGCATCTCTCAAACAGAATCAGAGGCTGGTGGTGTGGAATGAAGGCAGTGGGTATTAGGCAGGAGATCATGAGCAGTGTGGTGCAATGCAGAGGTGCCCAGAGCGTTTGCGGAGGTGAGGTGTGGGGGAGGTCTGTGTGACTTTGCTCTTCATCCTTCACTGTCTGGCTTCCATCCTATGTCCCTGTTGGAAGCAGCATCATTCCCTGCTTCCGATTTTACCTTTAACTTCATGTAAATCTTGCAACTTGGATGCACTTATTGGACCTGACAGTGTCTGTTATTGAATTGTAGGTGCCCTGTCCTAGAAGTATTTCAAAATCCATTTTCCCCTAAATTGGCTACAGCCAGCCCCAGATTCCTATTTTGATTTTTTAAAAAATTTTCTGGTCAGTGGAGTAGGCTTTGCTGGGATGACCAGAGCCGCAGCTTGGCCTGGTGTGAAGCCAGGCTGTGCAGTGCGCATGCGTGGCTGGGCGGCCTGCCCTCTGCTATCACCCTGTTGTAAGCCATGATGAGGGCAGGTCTGTTATTTAGCCAGGTCTCTGCCACTGAGAGGTCTCCACAATCATCAGCTCTGTCACATGTTATGAAATAACATGAGATAACACGTCAGGTTGAGATTCCTCAACCTCAGCAGTGTTGACATTGGGGCTAGATAATCCTTTATTTTCAGGGGGCTGCCCTGAGCATTGTAGGTGTGGGAATGTCCCTGGCCTCTACCTACTAGGTGCCAGAAGCCACTCCCTGCTTCTCCTAGGAATAATATATCTCTGGAGAACCTCTGGGGGTGATGCAAAATAACTTCCAGTTGAGAACCTTTGGGCTGGCGGATCACAAGTGAGGGAGCTGAGTATCTTGAGGGCACGAGCTCCCCTGGCTGCTTTTCCTAAAATGGCACCATGGCCCCCTCCACCAGGCCTCGCTGCATCCCCTACCTTGCTTCATTTTCTTTGTAGTTCTTCTCACACACTTGATCTCATCGTGTTTGTTTGTCTATTTGTTCATTATCTCTCTTGGCCCTGGACTACGAGTTTTGTGGGGGGCCTCTGCCCACCAGATCTGTTGTCTTCATTGCAGGATCCCCAATTCTCAGCCAGTGCCTGGTGCATTGTTGGGGGGCGGTTAGCAAATACCGGTTAAATGATGAGTCTGAGAGTTCCATCGGGGTTCCTGCTTGGAGCACTTTAATGAAGGTCCACTCTGTTCCTGTCACTCTCGTGGACGCTTCTCCTACATTTGCTCATGGAGCCTTATAAATAAGGACATTGCGGTACAGAAAATTCCAGTGACAAACTTGTGGCAAAAGACAGAGGCAGGGTGTGAACTTAAGTCTGCCTGATTCCAAGGTCTGCCTTGTTTAGGGACACCAGACAGCCTTCCCAAGGACATGAGGATGGCTTAGAAGGACTACATCTATGATTTGAGGCATCATGCAGGAAGGCTGAGGAATGAGAAAACCATCTTTCCAGGGTTGGACGGGTCACTTCCAGCCTCAACCTGCCAGCTCAAATGGCCCAAGAAGTCTCAGTTTGTGTCCTGGAGCTGGACGGAGCACCCAGGCCAGCTCGTCCTTCTGAGGGCGTAGGACATACAAAGCCCCAGAGAACTCCATTTTTTTTCCCATGTAGAGATTTATGGACCAACTGTTCTTTGGTGGCCTCCAAAATATTTCTTTGAGAAATATTTCCAGAGGGAAACCGTTATCCAAACCTCTCAGCCGTTTCCCCATCAAAGCAACACGAGAAATGCGGCCCTTAGGAATTCCTCTCCCTCCCCCAATCCACATCGCAATTAGAAGAAAATTCTGGGTTTGAGCAGGATTTTTGCGGTGTGTTTCCTTCCCCGCCCCCTCCCCTCAACAGTAATTAGCACTTCAGCTTTCTCTTGTGGTATTTATGTGTTTATACAACACAGTTCATTGTTTCCAAATGTTAGTCAATTCTAACTGTAAATCAAGCCCCAAATCTTGAATCTCATTCAAACTCACAAGTTGATTCTACACAAATAAATCATAAGAGGGTGGGAATGTTATAAAAGTAGAAAAACAATTCATACTCGAACGTTGTAAAGGCAGCTCTTGGAACTACTTAGTGAGTACATTAAAACAATTATCAGCCTTGTGCAACATCTCATAGTGTATTAGTATTTTAAATGAAGTCATTTGAAAGTTTATTTGGCTAAGAAGAATTAATACTGTGAGTGCTTTCTAGTTTGCAAAGCCTTTTTTTTTTTTTTTTTTTTTTGCGTATTGTTTAATCTCTTACAACATTCTTTTTATGTAGGGAAGCAAGTTATCTAACTAAATTTCATCAATTCCAAGGCATATTTTGTTCCCATTTTTATCTCCAAAATAAGGATACATCTTAAAATTAAAGGGATGGCAGTTTAATTGGCAGCTTTATTTTCATAGTGGTACATAATTTTACATAGGATAGTGTCTTAGATTTAATGAAGTGCAGACGATGGTGATCCTTGTTTCACAGGGAACGTGACAAACCCTGAGATGTTACAGACTTGGCCCAAGGTCATGCAAAGAAGAAATGGAAAAACAAGAACTTGACCTGAGAGGGACAGGACCTGTAACATGGTCACTGAACTGCCCATTGCACACGATTATCCTAATAACTGAAGAAGAAAGGACTTTTTGAAAAGAGTTTGTAGGTTTGGAGGCAGAACAGACCTGCTTAAAATGTTAGAAGAGACAATGAAAATTGCCACACCTAAATTCTCTATCTTTCCCCTGAAATGGTCAGCCTTTTCTCAGGATACCTACGTAGGATTATTTTGAAAGTTGTCTCAATATTAGACTCTCCCGGCAGGCCAGCCTCCTATGGCTTACCTTGAGCAAATTTGGAAATGCCACTCTGACTCCAAATGGACTCAATCCCACACTATGACGTAGGGCTTGGAGAAAGGAGCTCAGACTAGGTTTCAATCATTTTCACCTGTTATCTAATCTTGTACAGTGCACATCTTGAGCAACTGTACACAGCATCCCTATGCACAGGGCACCTAAAAGTCTCCAACTGGTCTTCTGTGGAGGGGGAGTAGAACAAGAATGCTTGGGAGAAGGAAGATGTGGATAAATTCAGGAATTATCTTTCTATCCCACATTCATTGTTCAGGCCTGATTGATTTTTGTTCTGATGAAGTCTTAACCTGTGAAAACTTTGACCAATTTTGGTTCTCAGAAAAGAAATGGAATGCTTGAAGAAACTCAAATAGTCTTAAGAAATTCAAATACGATCTTATTTTTAATGGTCTTTCTGGGCCTATTTCTGAAGACATGCCCTATTAGCTAAGCCAACCATCCATTAGCATTAGCTTGCTGGTTTGCGATACTATTTGGGAGGGCAGAAAGAGCTTGTTTAGAGCTTATTCAGAGCTGAGTTCAGATTTGGATCTCTGCTATTTTCCAGCTGCTCACTCTGCAAAAGTGCTAAACATCTCCAGAACCTCGGTCTCTTTATCTATAAAGTAGTTATGGTAGATTAAGGATGACTACACGTTTTTTTGCTATTCCTCCCATTGACAGGTAGAATCTAATTCCCCTCCCCTTGAATCTGGATTTGCCTTAATGATTTGATTGACTACTAGAACATGGCAGAAGTGCATCTGGGGACCTCTGAGGCTAGGTCATATATAAGGCCTTGAGGTTTCCACAAGGACTTTTTGGAACTCAGCCGCCATGTTGGGAGGCAACTCAAGCAGCCCCGTGGAGAGGTCTACATGGGAAAGAACCAAGACTTGAGGCTGACAGCCCCAGTTGAGCTCCCAACTGACAGCTACCACTAACTTGACAGCCATCTGAGTGAGCCACCTTGGAAGTGAATCTACTGGCCCCTACTTGAGCCACCTCAGCAGATGCCATGTAGCACAGAGACAAGCTGTCCCCATCTACCCCTGCCCAAATAAACAACTGTTATTATTTTAAGTCTGTGCATTCTGGAATAGTTTGTCATCAACAATGGATAAATGGAACGCTAGGGATAAAAATGACACTTCACTCAGGGGTCATGTCGGGAAGTAAATGGGACTGGAGATACACAGCATTTGGGGTTCAGCCCAGTGAACAGTGGGTCATGCAGAAGGTCCAGAGCCTCCTGGAAGCCAGGTTTTCTTTCCTTCCCCATATAAGTAAGCAGTGGCTGATCCACTAAATTATTATTTTTCCTGCTGTTGTGGGTCTGTTCATCCCCTGGGAAGTGGGAACCAGGGCTTCAGCATAACTTAGAGTTCATGAGACACCCACATTACTATCTGTAAATGGGTGATGCTGCTGTCATCTGCCATCATGGAGTACATTTGGGTGAAGATAATCATTAGACCATCCTCCCTGATGTCCTTAGATTTGAAGCTGACGACCTCCCACAATCACAGAAGAGGGTGAATATGTCACATGGTTGAAGGCTGCTGCTTCTCTTGCTCCCTGCTGACCACAGGAGACTGACCTCCCAATCAAGGAAAAGGCTTCCTGGAAAACCCAGCAAGGAGTACATGGCCCTGTTCTGGAAGAGGGACGGAATGCGGCAATGCCAACTCCCTGGCCCCAACCTGTGGGGGCCCCCCAACCCTTCCCTGGGTGCTTCTGACTTCTGAATGACCCCAGGCAGGGCTCCAGCCCAGCAGGGAGTGATGGAAGGTAGTAGAAGTTAGGCAGGAAGAGTTGAGTGGACATCCCACAACAACAGGCCTGCTCAGGGCTCTCTGGTCAGGGCCCGGACTTTCTGCCTCCTGTCTCATACTTTTTGGATGGCCATGGGCTGACAAGGGGTGACTGGCTCAGACACTTCCTTGTGCAGTGAAAAGATCACAAAATCAGGGTCTGTGTGGGTCCCTGTGAAAAGGATTGGATGGTAGAGATAAATGCCACCATGGTGTGTAATGGAGTCCCCACCCCTCTCCCCAAGGTTATGGAAGGGAAGTCGGGAAGTTTGCCCTTCTGGAGGCTGGGCACTTGCTGAGGCTCTTCATCTTTGTCAGTGCCATTCATCTGGCCCCTCAAAGAGTGTTGGGGAGGTTAAATGAGAAACTAGGTGTAAGCCCTTGGTCTGCCTTCTGCAGCAGTGTCACCTGTTAACATTTTTTTTTTTTTTTTTTGGTAGAGACAGTCTCACTTTATTGCCCTCGGTAGAGTGCTGTGGCATCACACAGCTCACAGCAACCTCCAGCTCCTGGCTTTAGGCGATTCTCTTGCCTCAGCCTCCTGAGTAGCAGGGACTATAGGCGCCCGCCACAACGCCCGGCTATTTTCCTGGGGATTTTTTTGCAGTTCAGCCAAGGCTGGGTTTGAACCCGCCACCTTCGGTATATGGGGCCGGCACTCTACTCGATGAGCCACAGGTGCTGCCCAACAGTATTCTTGATAATGATGTTAATAGCACACTTCTAATAACCCTCTGGAATCAGTCTTGTTTTCTTCAGTATGTCAGAGAACTGGAGACTTGGAAAGTTCAGGGCTGAACGTGACAAGATGTGGGCGGGGTACCCTTGCACATAGGGAAGAAACAAGTGAGTTGCTTTCTAAATATCTGAGAAATTGGAGCCATTTTAGAAGTGGTGCTGGAATCCAACCAGTTGAGTCTGGAAGCAAGCCAGTCTCCCTTTCTGGTGCCCACAAACCTGGGAAAATGCAAACGTCTTCTAAGCGATGGTGAAGCCTGTGCTTTGCCACCCAGGGCCACTGCACCCTCTGGTGAAGGCTGAGGAGCCCTTTCCAGCTCTATGTTCCCCCGTGTCAGGTGGTGATGAGGAAGAAAACCGCCTGTCATTGTTGGCTTCATCTTTCCCAGATCTGGGCAGAGACCTGACATTTCTCTAGTTCCTCTTCTCACCTCCCAGTAACAGGTGCACCATTGAGGAAAGTGAACCCAGAGAACACGCCCCTGGAGCATCTGCCCTGCTAGGAGGTGCCCTTGAGTCACATTTCAGATTCCAAATCCAGGTGCCTTAGCGGGGGCTGACATGCAGAAGATCCAGAGCCTCCTGGAAAGCCCACACCTGTTGGGGTTTACAGAACAGGCAAGATGAGGAGAGGAAGGTTTAATTGATTGCCTTCCTCTTCCTTCTGGCACCTCCACTTTCAGAAACCACTGTGTGCCAGGCGTAGTACCAGTGGTCTGTTTGTTGTCCATGCTATAAAATAAGTTACTATGGACTGAGCAGACTTATTCCCATTTACTAGTTCACAGAGTCTGTGGGTGAGGAGTCCAAGCAAGACTCAACTGTGTCCTCTGCTCAGAGGACAAGGCACCAGTTGGGCTGTGTTCTCATTTGGAGGCTAGACTGGGGAACGGTCCACATCTATGCTCCCTCAGGCTGTTGTCAGAATTCATTTCCTTGTGGCAATATAAACAAGGGCTCTGGCATTTTGTCAGTTGTCACTTAGAGGCCACCCTCAGATTCTAGAAGCTGCCCACAGTTCTTTGCCATGTGAGCTTTCTCAGCATGGCTGCTGACTAGCAAGGAGAACCCCAACCTTTATGGCACCAGGAACTTGTTTCATGGAAGACAATTTTTCCACAGATAGGAGGATGGGGACGGTGGGGATGGGACAGGATGGCTCAGGCTCAGGCTATGTAGCCTGGTTCTTAATGGGCCGCAGACCAGTATGGGTCTGTGACCTAGGGATTGGGGACTGCAGAGAAGTATACAAGTGAGATGGAGTCAGAGGCAGAAAGGTAAATAGGTAGGTAGATAGACATATAGATAGAGATATAGATACAGATAGATCTAGATATACTTACATATATAAAGGTGATGGATAAAGATAAATAGTAGGTTGATTGATAGACACATAATACATACGTATGCTTCTAGATCAGGGGTCCTCAAACTTTTTAAACAGGAGGCCAAGTTCACTGTCCCTCCAACTGCTGGAGGGCCGGACTATAGTTTAAAAAAGAAACTATGAACAAATTCCTATGCACACTGCACATATCTTATTTTGAAATAAAAAAACAAAATGGGGGCGATGCCTGTAGCTTAAAGGAGTAGGGTGCTGGCCCCATATACTGGAGGTGGTGGGTTCAAACCCAGCCCTGGCCAAAAACTGCAAAAAAAAAAAAAAAAAAAAAAAGAACAAATACAATATTTAAAATGGGGAAAAAAGGTGCCCCCTATCTGAAAAAAACAAAAAAAAAAAAAAAAAAAAGACCTCCTAACTTTAGGGGAAAAAAGACCCTACTAACTGCAAAATAAAAAAAAAGTAAACCTCCTAACTTCAAAAATATATAAATCCTAACTTGTTCTTACCTCGGTCCTCAGGCAGCAGCAGGCTCTGCACAGGCAAGATGGTGACTCCTCTGATCACGAGTCTCAGTCTCACCTGAGACTGAGAGGAGGAGTCGAGAGACAGAGAGAAGGAGGGGAGTCAGAGAGTGCGGCACACATTCCACACATGCGCACTGTGGCCTGGGATGAGTTGGCTGCTAAGCAGGACAGGCACCGGCAGCAAAAACACCCAGCGGGCTGGATAAATGTCCTCTGTGGGCCACAGTTTGAGGACCCCCATTCTAGATAGATAAATATCGATAGATGATAGGATAAGTAGATATATAGAGATAAATATAGATAGAGGATCATGCCCACACTCAAGGGAAGGAAATTCTCTAGGGAATAACACCAGGGGGCAGAGGTTAAGAGAATTCTGCCTATCGCCAGCATCTTGAGAATTAAGCAGTATCATTTCCATTTTCTAGGTGGGAAAACTCACCCAAACTCCAATGTCAAGTCAATGGCCAGGCTGGGGTTCTGACCATGCCCTTCCACTTCTTAGTGGATGCTGCTTCTACGTCATTGTGACAACACTTCCTTCAGTGCCCTGACTGAGTAATGCTAATTACCACTTCCTTCAGTGCTCTGACTGAGTAATGCTAATTACTTTCGTGCTGATTTTGACTATTTGTCCAAACACACAGTTGCTCCTCTCTGGGAACATTCATTGTTCTGATGTTGTATTTGTGCAGCATATATCTTGGTACACTCCCCAACATTGAGAGCTCCAAGAAGGCAAGGGCTGCATCTGTCTTGTGGATGGCCACATCCCCAGTCCCCAGTCCCCCAGACGGGCTCCTTGATCACTCAGTCATTCAACAAACATTTGTTGAGCTGGGCATTATATTGCAGGTTCAAAGACAACCAGGACATAGTTCTGTCCTCATGAACCCCTCATTGTCTAGCAGAGACATGAAATAAATAAACCGGAAGACAGCATGAGGTAGCACAAACCTTACTGTGGCCACCTTCCCAGGTTTGCTCACTCTTATGTCCTCAGAGCCTAAAACAGTAGCTGGCAAACAGTAGGTGCTCAATGATGTTTGCAGACTGTGGCATGCCTTGCTCTCTCGTCTTTGCCTATGGTAGAAATAAAAAAATCATAAAAGGTTAATTGGTCAGGAGAATCTAAAGAAAATTAAAAATAATAATAGCTTCCCAGCCTGACTTCAGAGGTCTCTGACCCGTTCTACAATCCCAGAGCCTCCCTTTTGGAGCAGAGCTTTGCATTTTGAAATAGCAAAAAAAAAAAAGCTGCAAATATTAAAATTGTGTATATAGGCGAAGTTAGCCTTTCATTTGAGGTATCCTAATGACACTTCAACAACTGCTAGGGAAGATAATAGGGTTTAGAGCAATTACACAGCCCGTCAAATACTGAACATGAGTGATTCAGATTCATGCTCGGAGCTGGAACAATTCTCAGCAGTTTTGCTCGTACACAGCTGTTTCATTTAAAATATTTTGGCAGAAAATTGCAAAGTGGGCCATGCTGGTCATTCCTGCTTTGGAAGCTTAACTCCTTCCTTACCTAACATTGTCCTTCTCACCTTTTCCCTCTCGGTCCACCCTCCCATCTCCTTATTTGCTGCTGCATAAGTGTTTGAGCAACATATTTGGGACTTAAATCTTAGCCCTGAAACTGCAAATTCTGAGGGCTTTACTGCCGCTTAACCCAATTGGTCTTCTTTGCTCTTTTGACTCAGTCGTTGGGTATGATTCCCCACTAGGTGGCCAGTCCCGCAAGTGTTACAAGAGTATGTCCATAAGGGTCATGGCCAAACCAGGTAGCTCCTTGTATTGGAAGATTTGAGAAGAGTTCGGTGGGAGTGCTGATTACAAGGGCTCCACTTAAATTTAGAGAAGCCCACAGGGGTAGTGCATTACCCTAGGATGCCACAGCAGGGGGCTGACACCACCCCTAACCTCCAGAGGCAAAGGACAGGGAGGACGTAGCAGAATTTGGAGAGTGTGCTTGTATGGAGTTGGGAGTGGCAGCTTTGCAGCCCCCGGCAAGAGCAGGTGAACCCCCTCTTCTCCCACCCTCCAGGGTCCTCCTGGTACCTCTCATTGGTCCAATCCAACTAGAGGCCAAAGGGCATGGAGAGGGAGCGGACCTCTGAGTCATTCCTTACAGGTCAGCCTCCCAAAACTTTGAGAGGGTTGAGGACTGATGTCAGGGGCTGAATTGAAGATGCCCAGCACCACGAAGGTCCAAGAAAGTTGACATGTTTTCTGCCCTCAAGAAATGAGCCTCTAGGTGAAGACAAAACCTTGCAAGCAACTAGCGATGGGCTAGTTTGGTTCCAGTATAGAAGGACTCATTCATCTTACTTCAAATCATTGAGTTCCTTGTCAGGGGGGCCATTAGGAACCCAGAAAAAAACAAGTCCTTGAGTCTTGGGAAGACCTGGGGCTGACCCCCCTTGGCAGTTAAATTTATGTGTCAGCTTGGCTAGGCTGTGGGGGCCCTGTTGTTCCATCAAACTCGAGTGCAGATGTTGTCCTGAAAGTATTTTATTTGGGGGATTAACGTCAACAATTAGTTGGCTTTAAGTCAAGGATCACCCTTGATCATGTGGGTGGACTTCATCCAACATGTTGAAGGGCTTCAGAACACAAACTGCCTCAAAACTGTAACACAGAAGTTTCCAGCCTGCCTTGCAAATTCCAGGCTTGCCAGCTCCTCAAGCTTGGGAGCCAATGCCTTAAAAATTCATACATGTCTCGGGTGGTACCTGCGGCTCAAAGGAGTAGGGTGCCGGCCCCACATGCCAGAGGTGGCGTGTTCAAACCCAGCCCCGGATTTGAAGTCTGAGTAAGAGCAAGACCCTGTTTCTACTAAAAGTAGAAAAACTAGTGGGGCACTGTGGCAAAAAAATATATATATACTAAAAATTCATACACGTCTCTATCTTCTAACCTCCTTGCCTAATCCAGTGCTTCTCTAATCTTCGTGTGTTCACGAATCACCTGGGGAACTTGTAGCAGCAGTTTCCCGGGCTTCCTTCCCAGATAGATTCAGTAGGGGTCGTGACGCCCAAGCACTTGCATTCTTTCAAGTTCACACAGGATGCTGGAGTAATGCTAGATGGTCTCTTCAGCCACCACCCCTAACTCTCTCCCCTCAGAGGCTTCAGGGCTTTTGAGGGTTACTTCGCTAAGCCATTGCCTCTGCTGTCAGAGCCATTGCCAATACCAGGTGCCACATCATCTGAAGAGCCACAGCAGTCTGCCGACTCGGAAGCAGCCGTGACACATGGGATGCGTTCCCCTGGCCCCCGTTAGCACCACAGTTTTTGAATATAAAGTGGGCTTTTCCACTCTTACCTGTAATGAGTTGGCAATGCCTGGCCGAGTGGGCCCTGTGGTCTTCGAACTGGATCTCGGAGGAGAAAATTTTAAAATATGAGGGCCCCAGCAAGGTAGGCATTCCGGGCTTAAGCGAAGGACGGAGGGAAGAAGGTGCAGGTTAAGTCTGGGGAATAATGATGGGTTTGTTTGAATAGAGTCGAAGGTTTCAGGGGGGGAGCAGTGGGGCAGATGGAGGAGGGCCGTGAGGGACGATGTGGAAGTCTGGTGCAGGAGAGGGACGTGTGTAGGAGGGCTGGGAGGAGACCAGAGGCCAGGTGAGCACAGGATGAATCAGGGCTCGGCCGACACTATGCCGTCTGGGATGGTGAGCGCGGAAGGCAGCAGGGCGCTGTCTGTTCTGTGATGGGTCCCTGGGAGAAAGGGGAGTATGTGAGGAACAAGAAGGCAGCAACATGATTCTGATTCTAAGTCTAGATGCCTGGAAAAACGGAAGCCACAAAGGCCAAAATAGTAGAGGCTACAAGGAAAACTGATGTGACAGGTGAGCTTGACAGCTACAGTGATGGGTTTAGTTGTGTCCCCTCAAAATTCATATGAAAAGGCTCTGACTCTCCCTAAACCCCAGAATGTGTCTTTCAAGAGGTGACTGCGGTAAAATGAAGTCACCTGAGGATGGGCCCTAATCTGACATGACTCATATCCTTAGAAGAGGAGGAGACGAGGACCCAGATGCACGCAGAGGACACGGTGTGGGGGGGGGAGATGGCCACCTACAAGCCACAGGGAGAGGCTACGGGAGACTCTGAACCTGCTAGCTTGTTGATCTTGGACTTCTGACGTACAGAGTGGGGAGAAGACAAACTTCCATTGCTTGAGCCTGTGGTACCTGGATAGCACAGCCCTAAAGCGCTTAGTTTCCCCATTTTACAGATGGGAATACTGAGGCCTGTGGAGGGAAGGCCTCCATGGCAAGTAGCAGAGAATGGTCTGCAATGCGTAGATAGGGCTCTTGACTATACATCATCAGTGGTTGTTCATCAGCAGCCCACACTGCTCTTGCGCCATGAAATACTGACCTTCTCCCTGCCCATAGTTTCTTTTTTCGTTCAGACAATGTGCTGCCACTAACACAAGTGTCTGTCTGGTTTTTTGTGGGGGTTTTTTTTTAATTTTTAAAATTTTTTTTCCGACCCCACTCTGTGCCCCTGGATAGAGTGCTTTGGTGTCCTAGCTCACAGCAACCTCAAACTCCTAGGCTTGAATAATTCCCTTGCCTCAGCTTCCCCAGTAGCTGGGACTACAGGCACCTGTCACAGTGCCCCACTAGTTTTTCTACTTTTAGTAGAAACAGGGTCTTGCTCTTACTCAGGCTGGTCTCGAACTCCTGAGCTCAAGCAATCGACCAGCCTGGGCCTTCCAGAGTGCCAGGATTACAGATGTATCCGGCTGGTTTGGTTCTTTAAAAAGTAATTTTCTCCTGGAGGTTTCGAGCTCCCCACTACCCCAGCCACCCTTCTTGCCTCCTTTGATTCTGGAGCCTGAGGTCAAGCCCAGGAGAAAGAAGCTTTCACCCAGCCCAGCTTGTTGAGGCGCTTGACCCTTGGAGGCAGAGGTGCCAGTGGAACCTTGTGGCAGAGCATTCCAGGAGGCACCTGGAAAAACAGAACTAGAGGTGGGAAAAGAGGTGGGACTACACACATGGATTTAGGGGATATGCATTGAAGGGTGTGAGGAGGGTGTGAAGTCAGGAAGACAAGAGCAGGACAGAGAAACTAGAGAAAGGGTGTCTTCACCACGACTCTTTGGATTTGGGGGTTTCCACCAAGGGAAGCTGCCTCTGGATTGCTTAAGCGACGAAGGAGGATTTATTGGGAAGATGCTAGAATTTCACGGAACTCAAAGAGAAAGTGGGAATTCAGCCTCAGAGGGGGAACCGGGGGCTGGGTTCCTTTGCTCATTCCTGGGCTGTGAATCTTTTGCCTTCTGCAGTCGTTCAGATGTCCACAGACACAACAGAAAGCTCTGACTCGCCTTGCCCACACAAGAAAAACGTGTTTTCCCACGTGACAGCAAGGCCTAAAGCTGTATGGCCCTGGGGGTTTCATCTGGGGGCCCCGCAGTGGGTTCAGGCATCTGGTTTTCTCCATCTTTTGACTCGACCAACCTCAGCAGTTGGCTCTGTGGTGAGCGCCCTGCCTGTGTGGCCTGGAGATGGCCGTCACGTGGTGACAGGGCAGAGTCGAGTGCAAGAAGGCGCTGTTTCCCAGGTGTGTCTTTGTGTCAGGTCCCCAGAGCTGCTCTCAGCTTTCCCCAATGGGTCACCTTGAGTCCTGTGCCCAGTCACTGCCTGGTGAGGGCAACAGATTTGCCCAAGGTCAAACCACACGGAGAAGGTGGCCGGGCGCCTGGGGGTGTCTGCTCCTCTTGGCACACCAGGCCGCTCCTCCCGCTGTGGAGCAGCCTCCTCTGTAAGTGCCACCACAGCTCCGAGGTCCACATCACCCCGGCCACATGTGGGTGGGCTCTGAGTTCCAAGTCCATTGCAACCAGCCTCAGTCCGGCGACAGCCTCTGGCCAGTCAGCTAAAGCCCCCTGGGGAAGCCATGCAGCCCAGACACAGCCTAGTAGGGCTTCTGGGGGAGGGACAGGGGCCATTCTCAGAGGAAGTTACTGGGAGTCTATGAAGACACCCCGTGTCTCCTGCACGGCCTTGGGAAATAGCCATGGAAGTTGTCAACCAAGGTTGGTGCCTTAACCTTCCCCCCACACGGTAGGAAGAGTTTGGGAATATGGGGGGAGGGGTCACCTTGTTTGGAGACAGCTTTCCCACCAAGTAGGAAGAGTTCGAAAATATGGAGGGAGGGGTCACTGGTCGTCACCAGCCTGGAGACAGCTATCAGGGTATCTCTGCCCTCCCCCCACACAATAGGAAGAGTTTAAGAATATGGAGGGAAGGTCACTTTGGTTGTCACCAGTCTGGAGACAGTGGGGTCCCTTCATCTAGAAGGTGGTGGCCAGGGATGCTAAATGTCCTGAACAGTGGGTGACATTCCCACACAATGAAGCATTGTCCTCCCAAGATATCAGCTGTGCCATGTGGGGAAACTGAAAAAAGAAAAAAGAGTAAAATCTTGGAGGTAGGGGCGGGGGTGCAGATAACATGGGGGGTGGAAGCCGGGGTCGGGAAGGTCGCTGGGGGATGGTGACTGGGGGGCATAATTCTTGTGGTTCCAGGGAACCCAGGAAGGTAAGAGCTGAGTGTGAGCAAACTGAGTCCAGGGGTCTGGGGGAAGACATCAAACTGCAGATGGGGCGGTGGAAACGGACTTCTAGGCTCTGGTTTCGGCAGGCAGGGGTGCAGAGCAAGGAAGAGTCAGGTGGGGAGAGAGGGAGAGAGAAAGACACGAGGGGGGAGTGGGGGAAAGAAGAGGCAGAACACACGGGGGTGGAACTTGCGGGAACTTTCTCTACTGACTCGTCATTGCAAGAGAGTGGACGGTGGATCCCGGAGCTGTCCTTAACGAACTGGAACCCTAACAGACTGCTAGTTAACGGGACCTGCCTGGCTCCCGGCAGCTGCTGTGTGAGCAGCACCTCACGGCAGGGAGGAGATCACTCAAGTTTCAGAGTCCAAGGACCCACACTTGCACCTTCACCGTCCCGATCGCTCAGAAGTTGTTCTGAGGATTAAATAAGAAAAGGCATCTAGCACCATTCCGCAGACCACGAGAGCTGTCCCGGAAATGGAGGCAGAGTGTTATTTATATTGCTGTGACCGGCGTCATCATCGTCATCTCCGGTCACAGTCGCGGCCCTGACCACCTCCTCGGCCCCCGGTGCCGCCTGCTCCTGTATCTGGGGCGGCTCTTGATGGCGTCCGCTTTCATCCGTGCAGCCTTTTTATAGCTGCATCCGGGTGTTGACTTCAGGATGCTTGGTGACAGTGAATCCCTTGTCTGGACTCTATCAACCAGGAGAGGTTTTCGTTGTTAAGCATTTTTTTTAGGCTCTTGGTTTCCGTGGCTGTTGAGGTGAGGACCCTTCTGCAAGGGCGCGGAGGTGGGCAGGCTCTGGCTGTCTGGCTGTTGGCAGGTAGATCATTAGGCCTTGGCCCCGTTACTCTTGTGAGCCCCCAATACTGTTCCATGCTAAGGAACATCCTTCCTTCCTTCCCAAAGCCGAGGTTTGCTTGCAGCCTCCCCTGAGCTTCTCCTGGTGCCCCAGCCACACAGCAGAGTCAGTTTACCAGTCTCCAGCAAAAGCAAGCCAGAACTGTCTTTTGACCATGTTAAGTCAAAGGCCAGGCAGCCCCATTAGGCTGTGCAGCTGCAGGGGGAACAGAGCGGCTTCCAGGCCCTGAGGCCCCCCTGGGCGCAGGGGTGCCTTCCTTCCTCCCCCCAGCCCCCACGGCTCCTCCTGAAGGCTGTCTCTTCAGGATGGCTCTCCTTCCCAGCTGTCCTAGAAAATGCCATCTCTGCGGCTGCTCCTTTCTTGTTTTCCCTTTTTTGCTCTTTTTTCAGCCATCCCACACTGTCTCTAGACTTTATTTAAAAATGAGCGAGCGCCGGTGCTTGCCGTGGGCCTGAGAAATCCTGTGAGGATGACGTGTGTAAAAGAACCTTCTCTGCTCTTATCCAGCCACAAGGGCTCTTCCTGTATCGTTCCCATCATCCTCCCGAGCCCCCCATGAGCCAGCAACTTTACCGGCACCCCCATTTTCCAGAGGAGCTAGAGAGACGGAGCCGCTTGCCTAAAGGTGTACAGGGAAGGAGGGAGCTGTGTCAGTCCCCTTTGTCACCTGCTCAAGCCCTGTGTGTCTGTCCTTGGCCTTTCCCGTTCACTCCAGTCCTCCCAGACCCTGACTCTTGCTGTTTCGGGGTTTGCTCCGAGGAGGGCACAGTGGTATCTCCAGTACTTAACCCAAGGCTCTGCACACAGTAGGTGCTCAGCGAACACGTTCTGGATTCTTGGGCGGCTGGCTGGATGGGAAGAAGACTAGGAGGTTAAATAGCTCAGCCGCAGCCACACAGCAAAGACAGGGCTGGGCCTGGGCTTTGGCCCACGTCCTCAAAAGGCAGGTCCATGCTGGCCACCAAGTGCCCTGCCTACGGAGAGTCTCGAGGAGATGCTCCCCTGCAGAAGCCCCATGCACCCCCCACCCCAGGCTGCCTCCCTCGGTTGTTCCTCCTGGATTGGGAAAGAAATCAGGAGGAGGTCAGAAGAGGAAATTTCCCAGCATCCCCCCCTGGGGGCGTGCTTGCTGTCTGCAGGTGCTGGGACGGGCAGGAATTCATCTCAATGTCAGGCGCTCCAAGGCTGGCCATGTGGGTTTATTTCAGTGGATTTTTGGATCGTAAAAAAAAAAAAGCGTTTCTGTTAAATACAGGGTGAGTCATCCTCGTCTGCTTCTGCAGTTGCACCCGAGCTGAGCCTCCTCCCTCCCCGATACTCTGAGACCTCCAGACAGCCAGGTTGTAATTTCCAGAAAATTCTACAGAGCTTCCTTACTGCTCCCTGGGGGTGGCTGATGGCCTGTTTCCCAGGGATGTCACCCCCTGCTGTGTGCCCCTGAGCCCCAGTACCCACCCTGCCTGCTCCCTTCCCATGCCAGTGGCCCCGTTGGGTTTTTGTCTATTTCCCCACCAAGACTGTAAGTTCCTCTGAAGCAGTGACTGGGGTTTTCTTCATCTCGGTTTCCAGAGAACCTGGCACACGGCCCACACCCCCAACACACACCTGTAGAAAACTGAACCCAGATTTTTTTCTTTCCCACTGGCAAGTCTGGCTGAGCATCTGGGTTAAAAAGAACTCTCACTCACACAGATTTTCACGGATGACAATCTGGCGCAGTGAAAAGAATAAAGCTTGGGGTCAGACCAGATGGGGTTCAGATCCTGGCGTGCCGCCATGAGGTTTGGGGTTAGCCGAGCTCTACAAGTCTCAATGTCTTGGTACCGGTGGATTCAGTCCCGGCATCCTGGAGCTGCTGTAAGGGGCTAAATAAAATGCCATGTGCAAGCCTCTGCACATGTCGGGTGCTCTGCGGATGCCAGGCATCTTGTCCCCTTTCCCTTCACCCGGGAAAAATATAAAGAATTATGGGCCCAGAACCTGAGGCATCTATTGTCAAAAGTAACCTTCCTGGCTTGGTGTGGTGGCTCACACCTGTAATCTTAACACTCTAGGAAGCCAAGGCAGGTGGATAGCTTGAGCTAAGGGGTTCAAGATCAGCCTGAGCAAGAATGAGACTCCATCTCAACTAAAAATGAAAAAATTAGCCAGGCATTCTGACAGGCACCTGTAGTCTCAACTACCTGGGAGGCCGAGGCAAGAGGATCTCTTAAGCCCAAGAGTTTGAGGTTGTGGGGAACTATGATGACGTCATGGTCCTCAACCTCAGGGCCACAGAGTGAGACTCTGTCTCAAAAAAAAAAAAAAAAAAGTTGAGACTGATTTGGAGCCTCCCAGGGACAGGGATTTTGTTTGTTTCTCCTTCCCTTCCTACTAGGCAGATAATACAGTAAAAATATTCATCAGGCAGGGCTGGACTCAAGGGGAGGATTACTAGGGAAGCTGGCAGGGCAGTGTAAAAAGGACACCATTAGAAACCAACCCCAGATGCTGGAGAGGAGCCACCAACCCGGCCCTTCACTGGGTCCACAAGGTCTTCCTCCTGGTGGGCCTCAGCTTCTGTGTGATCTTCCAAGTTTGGGAGCCACTGAGGAACAGAAATGTTTATGGAATTTATAAACCCCAGTCCCTTTTAAGGACGGCCTTCTGAAGGTGGAACAGGAGCCCTATCGTAGGCTTCACATGTTGTCATGGGAAATACTAGAAATAGGTTGGGGTTCCTTTTATTCCTCATCTATTTACATAAAAATTGCTCTGCCTCCTTTTTTCTGGTTGACCAGAGGATTAAAGTTAAATGACATAGCTGGAAACAGAAGTTCAATGTCTGAGCCAGGGATGGCAAACACTAGCATACATGCCATAACTCAGCCCTCCCTGACCCCCACCTGTGGCAGACATACATAATCAATTGCCAAACTCTCTAGACCATCCTTGGCAAGTTAGTCACAGTTCAGGGAACTTTCAGAATTATGATCAGTGCAGTCATTTATTAATGAACACCTCCTCTTTTAAAAAGGAAAAAAACCAACATGAATATTACAGCTGAAACATGTATCACTGTACCGTGTAAATATTCAGGACCCTGGAGATTCCATCTCAATAGTCTTATTATCAGCCTGTTTTATTTGAGTATAAACAATAAATACACTGCAAATTTTAATGGAAAACCATGTTTAGAAATTACAGCTATTACTGATCAATTGGATGGAATAATTACTACAATCACTGGGTAATTAAATCCTTCCTGGCCTGAGAGGGGAGTGCATCGGCTCTGTGATTGATTCCTCCACTCAGCAGAGGCCCAGAACCAAGAAGAGAAAGTTCTGAACTCTGGGGCAGCCAAGTTGGCAATTGTAAATAGGGGTAGTAACCCCTACCCTCCTGGAAAGGAAAATACCACATCCATTATTAATGTTTCCAGCTGAAGGTTGCAGAAGCCCTAACTGAAAGCAGCTTTAAGGGGTTTTTCCCCCACCAAATAAAAAATGCAGTGAAGGATAAAACTGGACTAGTGTAGCAGCTCAAAAGCATCACCAGGAACCCAGCCTCTTATCATCTTTCCAAGTTGCCATCTGGAGATATTGTTGCTTCATGGTCACAAGATGGCTGCAGGTGCTCCAGGCATCACATTCACATTTAAAGCAGGAAGAAGGAAGACGAGACAGTAGATCATTTTAATCAGGAGTGCTCTCTAGAGAATTCTAATTATGTCTCATCGGTCAGAACAGGGTCACATGGCCACCTCCACTTCAAGAGAGGCTGGGAAAGTGAGGAACAGAATATCCTGGTTGGCATAAGTTGATTATGATCATTTGCATGGAGCTGAGTATATAGTTACTCAGAACAAGCAGGAGTTCTGTTAGCAGGAAAGAAGGCAAGCCTGAAAATTGAATAGACAGGTAAGAATGCCATGACAGATATAGAATACGACCATGTCTCAGGTCTCTTTAAACTATGACAAGTGTGAATAGTAGCACTATGGATAATTTTGTTGTTTCTTTTCATTCATTTACTCAACACATTTAATTAGTGCCCAGTAGATATCGGGAATTGTGCTAGGATAAGAAGTACAGAATTGGCTCAGCGCCTGTGGCTCAACGGGGTAAGGCACCAACCACATACACCTGAGCTGGCAGGTTCGAATCCAGCCCGGACCCGCCAAAAATCAATGACGGCTGCAACCAAAAATGGCCGGGCGTTGTGGCGGGTGCCTGTAGTCCCAGCTACTTGGAAGGCGTAGGCAGGAGACTCGCTTGAGCCCAGGAATTGGAGGTTGCTGTGAGCTGTGATGCCACAGCACTCTATCCAGGGTGACAGCTTGAGGCTCTGTCACAAAAATAAAAAAAAGGAGAAGTACAGAATTATTTAGAAACATGTAATAGGGACAGAGGACATCATGGGGACTTTCTAGGGAAAGAGACATCTAAGCCAAGAATAAGGAATGAGCAGCAGCTTGCCATCTTGTCGTGTGTGTGTGTGTGGAGTGGGAAGGTGTATTTGTGAGACAGAGGAAAGATGAATGTTTCAGGCAGAGGGAACTGCACGTGTGAAGATCTTCATGGACAAAGAGACATGGTTAAGTCTCCAGAGATTACAGGAGACCTGTGTAGCCAGAGCCAGAAGGTAAGCCTACGAAGATGTGCAGACACCGGGTAACTAAAGGCTCTATGAGCCAACCTGCACAGTGGCTCATGCCTGTAATCCTAGCACTTTGGGAAGCCAAGGCAGGTGGATTTCTTGAGTCCAGGAGTCTGAGACCAGCCTAGGCAATGTAACAAGACCCTTCTCTAAAAGAGTGAAATAAAAAAAATAGCCAGGTATGGTGGCATGCACCTGTAGTTCCAGCTACTCAGTAGACTGAGGTGGAAGGATCGCTTGAGCCCAGAAGTTTGAGGTTGCTATGAGCTATGGTGGTGCCTCAGCAACAGAGCAAAGGCCTCCCTCTCTAAAACAACAACAATAACAAAAGACTGTCCAGAGTTTATGTTTGCCCCAGCCCTGTGCAGACACTAGCCACTAACCCCCACTAGCAAGTGGCCAGCACATGAGCTTTCTTCATGGCTATATTAGTCAAGAATCCTTTGATTAAAGGAGGGGGAAATAGTTTAATAATAACGTGCGGGGTGGCTTGTCGCCCATAGCTCAGTGGTTAGGGTGCCAGCCACATATAACAGGGCTGGCGGGTTCAAACCCGGCCCGGGCCTGCTAAACAACAATGACAACAACAACAACAAAAATAAATAAATAAATAAATAACCAGGTGTGGCGGGTGTTTGTAGTCCCAGCTACTCAGGAGGCTGAGGGAAGAGAATTGCTTAAGCCCAAGAGTTTAAGGTTGATGTGAGCTGTGACGCCATGGCACTCTACCAAGGGCAACACAGTGAGACTCTGTCTCAAAAAAACAGCAATAATAATAATTAATAATGTGAGGGAAGAGGGAAGTAATTATTGCACTGTGTTATTAAAAAGTCCAAGAGTATCTGGCTTCAGGCATAGCTGGATCCAGGAGCTCAAACAGTGTCATTATGAATCTGTCTCTTTCTAAACTCTTTTCTTTCTTTGCATTGACTTTCTTTCATTCCTGATGGGCTGTCCCTGAGTCATAGCAAGTGGCCATCAGAAACTCTAGATCTATGTTCTATACACCTGAGGCCAGAGGGAGGCGCTGCAGTCCCAGTGGAGGTCCTAGGGAGCGCTGTCTTTGGCCCAGCTTGAGTGATGTGAACAGATTCGTGAGGCTAAGCCATGCTGTGCTTGAATAGACAGGCCCGATTCAGATGCCCGGCTCTAGGGGCCTCCAGAGTGAGCAGAGAGAGAGGAAGAAAGGAAATTGGGGTGGTGTTACACTCAGGTAGACTGAGAACCAGGCACTCCAATGCTTTGACACGCCTGTGTCTGCCGACTCTGGCCCCCTGGATCTCTCCCTGCTACCTGATAGATCTAATGACTCGAGAGCTCTCTCACAGTGACCCTCCTTCCTCCTCCAACCCCGCTAGAACTGCTTCCAGTTGCTCAGGAGAATCCCTGGACCCTGTCCCCTCTGCTCCCCCCTTGCCCACCTGGCAGACTCCACCTAATGTCATTGATCAATTCTGCCTTTAATAAAGGAAAGTGCTGGATTCTCCTTAAGTTGTGTCAAGTGAGGACCAGGGTGCTGTGTGTTGCTTTCTGCCCAGCAGCTCCTCAGCAGCCCGGCCTCCGGACCACTGTGACGACATTGATTTATTCAGTCTAACACATAGCACCGCTTGTTAGCGCACTCACTCTGACAAGAAATATTGAGCCTACTGCCAAGGCTTTACAAAAATATGAATAGATCGCCGTCTGAACTCTGAGTTAGTGGAGTGCTTTGCCCACGAATGGGAAGCTGAGACAGGGAAGTGACAAGTGACTTGGCTGTAGCATGGGTGGTTCCCTCCCAGTTATCTTCTCTGGAGGCCTCCTCTGAACTCCAGGACTCTCCGGGTTGCAAGTGCCAGAAACCCAATTCAAAGGGGCATGAGTAAAAACTATTGAATTGGGTAGCTCTTGGACGTGAACGTCCAGGAATGTGTGCAGCTTTAGGCCTGGCTGTGTCTGCCTCTCCTCACCTCTTTGCATCTCTGAGATCTGCTGCTCTGTGTGTGGGCTTCACTCTTAAACAAGGTCTGTCCATGTCAGCCCCTGGAATTTCCAAGACACTTCCTTGGAAGTGTGCTCCGCGTCTTCTACAGGGAGCAGGTGCCTCTTTCCCTAAATTTTCAGTCAGCATCCTTGGGCAAATAGTCATTGTCTTTGATTGGCTCAACTTTGGTCATGGAGTCTAGACCTGTCCCACCATCTTTTTTTTTTTTTTTAATTTTTATTGTTTCAGTTTAACTGAGGATACAAAGACCACCTATTTGCATTTGTTAGACCACCTATTTTTTCATGACCCAAAAAACCAAAACTGCTTTTATACATTTAAATCACTGGGGGAAAAAACTCAAAAGAAAGACAATACATTGTGGCCTGCAAAAATTACATGCTATTTGAATTTCAGCATCTGTAAAGGGTTACTGGACCCAGCCACACCCACTCGTTTGGATCTCGTTGAAGGCTGCTTCTGAGTTGCAGTGGCAGAGGCGAGCAGCTGGGGCACAGACTTTACAGCCACAAAACTGAAAATATTTATTAGGTCTTTTATTTATTTCATAATAAATCATTTCCAAAGTAATTGATAATGAATAATTTATTGATAAATAAATAAATAAATAAATAAATAAATAATAAATGATCAAGTAAATTTCTTGACTCGCTTACCTTTATCATAAAAGTATTCCTGACCCCTGGTCTAGACGCACGGGGTGGCCAGGGAGATGCCCGGAGTCACGTGTCCACTTTGGAGTCCAAGGGCAAGTCAACCACCTCCCAGCCAGACCACGGCATGAGGAGTGCTGGGTTTGTAGCAGCACGGAGAGTGAGTGCCAGATGTCACCCACTCTTTGGGCTGGGATCTCCCAGAAACAGACGCTGAGACAAGTATGTGAGTACTTGAACTTTGTAAAGGGAAGGGTCCCACAGAGCACTGGAGTGTGATGGGGTCAAAGAGTGAGACGGAAGAAAATGGGAGGGAAGGGATATATAGTGTGTGGTTAAGCAGATGCCACTATGGGCAACTGAGGTCCCGTCCCGCTGGGCTTCTCTGGATGTCCCAGCCCCGGGGCGGAGGGTCCAGTCTGTTCATCCTGCACCTCCTGCCAGCCCCGAGTAATGGAGCAAATGGGTTCTGTCTGTCCTGGGTGATTGTGAGGAAGTTCCGATTCCCATATCCCATTCAGTGAGGAATTCCTCAAGTCTCCTGATGACCCATGGACATCCGGGAGAAAGCATGAGTGGTGACCGAAGCCTGAATATGACAGCTGTCTCGTTCACCCTCCCAGAACCCTTGCTGAGAGAACCTGGGGCCAGGGCATCATCTCTGCAATGCTCCGGTAAGCTACACACTTAACCAGCAGTTGGTGGCCACCCCATTCCATTCATGCAGCCTGGAGCTCAGGGCCTCCCCGAGCTTTGATGTCAAAGAAGCGAGAATGCTGTCAGCCACGGTTCCTTTGATACCACACAAGAGGACCTTGCTATCCCCCAAGTACCTGTGCCTGGAACTGGAAATATAGGAATGGGGGGATGGAAACAGTCAAAAATCCCTGCCCTGCTGGAACTTAGTGCCTGGTGGAATTATTGGTGTTAGTTTAATATAACAATGATAAAGTAGGGGTTGTTATTATTATAATACTGAACCTGGACTTGGTGGATTTCTGAGATGCTGGCATGGGGTCTTCTCCAAGGATCCTCTCTTTTCTCCTGAAGACTTCTTTTAGCTGGACCACCCTGTTAAAGAAGTGTAGATTCCCGAATGGTTCTGGGTGTTTCTGTGTTCTGTTACAGCAGGCTAATGTTGGCAAGCAGGCTTTGAAGCAGTTTGTCATAAGCAAGCGAGTACATGACGTTAATTCATTAAAAATGCCCATTCCAGCAGTAGGATGGGGGTTCCTGGTCTCTCCCCAAGTGGCATTACATTCCTAATAAGTGTGATAATAGGGCGGCTCCTGTGGCTCAGTGAGTAGGGCGCTGGTCCCGTATACCAAGGATGGCGGGTTTGAACCCAGCCCTGGCCAAACTGCAACAACAATGAAAAATAAACAAGCAAACAGTAAGTGTGATAATAGAATTCTCGATGTGTCTTTGTATCTGCTTTGCCCTCTGGTCACCAGAGACATATGTTGCCTTAAAGGGCAGTGAGGAGAGAGGACGGTGTCTGTGGTGAGCTCTGAATTGGAGAAAAATTAAAGTTCTCTCTAAAGTTCCAGGGTTACTGCAGAGCAAAGCCAGAAAGGGGAAGAGCAGGAGGAATGGGCTGAAACTCCAGTGTTTTTCCGGACCCTTTAACATGCCCCGTAGGCAGAGCCAGAAGAAACCTGGGAGTGGGGGGCGTCTCCTGGAGCCTAATTTGAGACTTAATCTCATGCATTATGTTATTCCCTTTATGCGACAGCCCCAGGAAGTTGTGATTAGCCCCATTTTCAAGGGAGGAAACTGAAGCACAGGGATGGAGTCACTGGCAGAGCTGGGATTTGAACCCAGGCTGCTATGTTACTGCATGGTTTCCCAAGAGCCACCTTCCACCAGAGGGGAAATGGGAACTGAGGTTCAGGGTCTCCCTTTGTCCCTGTAACCACATTTTTCCTGCCTCCACGCCACCCCCAGCCCTTAGCAGACACTTCCATGCAGCCCCAGGTGGCTCCCAAGAGAAGAGGGGACAGTGGTTGACACCTGCGAGTCCAGCTCCCCTCCCTTCTGGCACATTCTAGAGACTAAAAGTCCCCCTGGGTGGGAGTGAGTGAAGGTAGAGAGAGGCCAGGCCCCAAAGCCCAGAGCTGAAGCCTGAACTCAAAGCCACCACCTCCTAGTGTCCCTCTCTGGGCAGACTGGGGAGCATTGGCCCCCCACCATCATCACCCTAATGGCCTGCCCCTTTGGGTCCCAAGGGTTTTGTTGCAAGTGGCCCCACGCCAAGGAGCCACAATGTCCCAAGGCCAAGGAGCCACAGAGGGTGGAGGTTCTAACCTAGATGCTGCTATTCCCTGGTGTGAACTCTGGGTCAAGCTGGGGCTCATTCAGCTTTTCCCCCAAGGGTTGAGTCCATGCCTCTTTCTGATCCTACCGAGGCTTTCTCCCCTGAACATGAGGCGTGAGGAGTCAGGTCAAGGGAAACCCCAGCCCCCTCACCTGCTGCTGCCCCCCACCTCTACCTAAGCAGATGGGGGGGTTGTCTCACCATGGTTTCTCCCAGGCATTGCCTCTTTTTAAAATTTTTCATTATATCCTTTTTAATGCTATTAAAAGACCCCAGTTCTCTCTCTCTCTCTCTCTCTCTCTCTCTTTCTTTTTTCTCTTAAGACAGACTCTCACTTTGTCATACTGGGAAGAGTGCCATGGCGTCATAACTCACAGCAACCTCAAACTCTTGGGCTCAAGCAATTCTCTTGCCTCGGCCTCCCAGTAGCTGGGACTGCAGGCGCCCGCCACAATGCCCGGCTATTTTTAGAGGTGGGGGTCTCACTCTTGCTCAGGCTGATCTCGAACTCCTGAGCTGAAGCAATGCACCTGCCTTGGGAGTATTTTTCTCTTATTCGACCCCATGTCCTTGATGACCAGCACGGATTAGGCTCTCAGTTTGTGAAATGAGAGACCTGGGGCATGTCTTAGAGACAGGTCAGGGCCGCTCCTCTGTAATAAGCTTGCAGAGCAGGCTGTAAAGGGAAACCCACCTGGCCAAGTTCGCCCATTTTCTCTGGGTTGCAGTAACTGTAGGAGAGGAAGAGCCAAATGGTCTTTGTCCTGCCTCCCGCCCTGGCTAGTACCTCGCCTGTTCCTCCAGGAACTCCAGCCAGATGCTCAGCTAGGTGCCAACCCCCCTTTATTTTTTCCGACCCTCCTCACCACCTGGCACCGCAGAAAACTGACTTTCTTTCATATCATGTTGTTCTCATTGGCCGCTTCAGACCAAGAATCCCTTCTGATCCTTAATTGAGTCCGACAGGACTCGCGTGGTGATTGCCGATTTAAGCACATGGCTCTACAGAGGTCAATTATTTCCTTTATTTAAATAATAGCCATTGAAATGATTAGATTGCAGGGCCCTGGAAAGTCTGGGGTGGGGGATCTAATCACAGACAAAATAGCTGGCAAATCATCTCATTTCAGCCTTTTCTCCCTGATCGCGAACTGCCCCTCCCTTTTTGAGCACTGGGGCCCATCGTCCACCTCTCCAGAGCCCGGGTCTTTGGGAATGCAGGTGCGAGAGAGGAGAGGCATTTAGCGAGCACATTAGGCTTCTCTCAGACGTGAACCCAAGGGTGAAGGCTCTCCTTGTGGGCAGAAGAGAACGTGCTGCCTACTGCCTGCTGAAATTGCTCTTGCCAATTGTGCAGGAGACAAAAAGGCTCTGAGCGGGATTTTCTGACCTGTACTAAGTAGGGGTCGCCATCCAACCATACGTAGGCTGCCCTCAGAGTCTACGCCTCATCTGGGAAGAAAGAGTCACAGCTGCCTGGTCCCGTGCCAGGGTACTGCCTCGTGCAAACCCTCCCCTTGGCTGGGATGCACCTTGGTGGTCCTCAATAGGAGACAGACAGAGAGATGATTTAATTCAGAGAGTGATAAGGGCTGTGAAGAAAAATAGAAAGGACTAAGCGGAGAGAGTAATGAGAGATGGGGGAGACCAAAACCCATTGTTCAGGGAAGGACTCTGGGAGGGGGAGTGCTCCACTGACACCTGAAACAAGAAAGAAACCCATCCCGCAAAGATCTGGGGAGATCATTCCAAGCATCAAGAACACTGCAAAGGCCTGAGGTGCAGTGATTCGTGGCACCATGAGGATTTTGCAGGTAATTCACTTAGAAATGGCCATAAAGAGTTGTGTTCCATAAAGAGTTGCAAAGGCTCAAATTATGGAGGAGGACATACCTTGTCCAATACACCTAAGTGAAGGCTTCCAGGGGCAGGGGCAGGGGCAGCAGCGGGGGGCTTTTTAAAAAGTCACTGGAGCAGTAGAGGGTAGAGGGCCAAGCACCAGCAGGGCATGCTGGATGCCAGAGGCAGGTGGGCGCATCCCTCCCCAGCCCCGCCCCCGGGGCCTCACGTTGACTTAACATCAGCTCTCCTGGAAACTTCACCAGGCAGAAGTCAGCAGATGCTGCACACCAGGGCTTGGCTTGGCTTGCCCTTTCTTTTCTATTCTTTTCTTTTCTTTCTTTTCCTCTTCTCATCCCATTTCTTTACTTTTCCTTTCCTTTCCTTCCTTTCTTCTTCTTCTTTTTTTTTTTTTTTTTGCAGTTTTTGGCCAGGGCAGGGTGTGAACCCACCACCTCCGGTATAGGGGGCCAGCACCCTACTCCTTTGAGCCACAGGCGCAGCCCTCCTTTCGTTTCATTTAAGGGTAAGTTTTTACACATTTACCAGCACACCACTGACTGACCTCTGGCCCATCCAGTGGATTGTCCCTGCCCATTCATCTCTCGTCTCATCTCCTTGATATGCCTATGGTCACCCTGTTCTAGCCACTCGGAGCTCCTGGCCAATCCTCAGACCAACCAGCTATGCTCCTGCCTCCAGGCTTTGGTGCTCGCTGCTCCTCTTTCCCCAGAGATGTGCCGAAGGGGCCTATGCAGTGCCCTCCCAGTGAGCCCTTCCCTAACCCCAGCACTTCCTGTCTCACTCCCTGCTCTGTCTTTCTCTCACTTAGACTATCTTTCACTGATTTATCTTTTTACTCTCTGCCTCATCCCCTTTCCCTGCTAGAATGTAAATGCCAAGAGGGGATTTGCACCTTTTCTTATTCACTGTTTTATACCCAGCACTTTAAACCATGCCTGGCACACACTTTGTGTTCACCGATCTTTTGTTGAGTGTGTGAATCAATGGCCTACTCTGTTTTCTCTCTAGTTGATTCATCCATCTGCTGTTGTCTCTTGTTTTTAAAATAATGATAGACAAGCTGGGTCAAGCAGGTCTTGCTACCCACTCGGAAACTGAGGCAGCACAATGAGTGGAGTGAGGATCTTGCCTAGAGCCAACATCAGTCTGTGGCACCAGCAGGGAGGTCCTGGGCAGGGCCCAGGTGTCAGCTAGGAGCCCTGCAAAACCCTGGTTGTCCTGCATCATTAAGTAGAATATTCCTAGTAGAATTTTAATATTTAAAAGTCATTATTGTGCTGAGTGGAATTGACATCTGTTTACATTATTGCACCATTACTCGTTTCCATGTGAACTGTTTGCCTTGGTGCTGTGCGATCATTTTAGGACACGTTACAAGGCAGGATCAGAGAACAGCACAATTTGCAATGGGATTTTTTTCTTTGTGCCTTTTCTTATTTTTTTTTTAATTTGTATTTTTATTAAAGTAATACATGCACATAATTTAAAAATCAAAGAGTACTAAAGGGCTCATAATGGAAAATGACAGTCCCGTGCCCAGCCCTCCCCTCCCCTGGCTTCAGTTCTGCAGAGCCAACTGCTTCCCACACTACCAGCTATTCCCTTAGCTCCTCCCCATCCTTTGACGTAATAGGAATAGTGCCATTCCTTGGCTTACCCACTGAACCCATCTAAGATGCACCATAGGTGTGGCCTTTAGATGTCATCTCTTGAGATTCTGTGATGGGAGACTGAGCTGTCTTTGGCCCCTCCTGTGCCAAACCTCCCCATGTCATCGTATTTCTTAGGTTCAGTCACTGATCAGTGCTGACATTTATCAACCCTGGGTTCACTGCAGAGCCAGGAAGTGTAGTAAGACTCGCACGGACCAACCATCCTGTTCACACCAGCTCCTACTGTGTGCTTAAGACCTAAGGCTCAAGGCAGTGGGTGAGGGTGAGGGGACCAGGAAGGAAGCAAACAAGGGATTGGGAGAAAGGATCACAAGGGACTCGTGTGAATGGGTGGTGGGAGGACGCCTGTCTGGGGAGGTGACATTTACACCGCGCCCTAAAGGATGACAAGCAGAGAGTCCGCTATGGGAAGAAGCCAGGAAAGGTGGCTTTCTGGGCCTAGAGAGGACCAGGCGGCCCTAATGTCAGAGCTTCAGTTCTCAAGGTTGCCACAGTCACACAGCAGCCTCGTGAGAGGAGGTGGCCTCCAGCAGGGCCCTGGAGATGAGTGAGGTTGGACAGACAAGGTTACAGTGGAATAGTATTCGGGGCACAGCAACCAGCAGAGGCAAAGACCCCGAGATGGGAAAAATGTCAGCAAATCTGCCTCCCTGTCCCTGGATTTGAACATCATCGTGAAAAGAACCTTAAGATATTTTTAATGAAACAATACCCCATCCCTCATCTCTTGTCCCCTGTCCCTTCACGGACACTCTTACATGGTTGTCCTCTTTGCTGATGTTGAGTTCGTCAGCCTCACCCATCTGCCTCCAGGGCCTGGGCGCGAATCTGCCCCTCCACGTGTCTTCACTGCTGCAGCACCCCGCCCAGCTGGATGAGGCTTGCTGAGTCTTACACGGCTGGTGCTCGGAACGGTTTTCTCCCCAAAGGACAGCACCATTTTAATAGGTTTAAAAATTGTTAGAGTTTTACCCTTCACCCTCAGCCTCCCAGATGTGAAGACCAGAGGTCTCTAGTTTTCTTTTCCAAAGTATGTGCTTCAGGCTGTCTTTAGCAAGCCTCTGCCACGAGCTCAGCCCCCTGCCCCTGCCCACAGAGCCTGTCTTGGGTGCACGGGGGGCCCAGTCTCAGGAGAGTCCCTGCCCTACCCGGCGCCCTCACTGGTATTTTCCCAGGTTCGCCTTGTAAGCAGATTTCTGTGCCTCTCTGTGTCTCAGTCTCCTCGTTCATAAAATGAGGAGAATAGAATAGATCTTCTACTCAAGGTCGCTTAGGGGTATAAAGTGAGGTGCTGCAAGTTAAGGGCCTGGAACCAAGCAAATGCCTGGTATTTCCTCATCTTCCTCACACCCCCCATTATTAACAGCAACTCCCTGAAACACCCTTCAGATTTTCTTAGCTCCACTTTACAAAATAGCATCCTTCCTGGGCTGTCAGCCCAGCTGAACATGTGCTGGGAGAAGTGTGTCTTGCAGGCATCCCTTTGGGCACTGAGCCAAGATTTAAATGAGATTGTTCTCAATGAAGAAAATGTGAACAGCTGTAGGATGTATTTTTGTCCCGTCTGAATGGGAATCAACTCAGATGATAGAGTTCCTTTCCAACAAGAAAGGAATGGGAGATGATGATTGAGCTCTCTTTTTCCCCTCCCCGCCAATCCTCTCCATGGAGAATTCTTCCATGGTCTCTTCTTGGCTTCCACCAGCTTGGCAGGGCAGCCCAAAGAGCTGTTGGGAACTTAGGGGGTTGTCCAACATCCCACCATAGTGCCTCATTGGTCTGAGGGATGGATGGATGGGTGGATGGATGGATGGATGGATGGATGGATGGATGAAAGAAAACATGGAAGGATGGATGGATGGATGGATGGATGGATGGATGGATGGATGGATGGAAGGTGGGTCAATAGATGAATGGATGTGTATATAGATGGATAGATGTGTTGATGGATGAATAGATGGATGGATGGACGGATGGATGGATGGATGGTAGATGGGTGGATAGATGAATGGATGTGTATATAGATGGATAGATATGTTGCTGGATGAATGGATGGATGGATGAAAGAAAGCATGGAAGGATGGATGGAAGGATGGATGGATGGATGGATGGATGGTAGATGGGTGGATAGATGAATGGAAGTGTATATAGATGGATAGATGAATGGATATGTATATAGATGGATAGATGTGTTGCTGGATGAATGGATGATGGATGAATGGATGGATGGATAGATGGATGGATGGATAGATGGATGGATGGACGGATGGATAAATGGACGGATGGGTGGAAGGAAGGAAGGATGGATGGATGGATGGATGGATGGATGGGTGGAAGGAAGGATGGATGGATGGATGAATAGATGAATGGACGGATGGGTGGAAGGAAGAAAGCATGGAAGGATGTATGTATCTATGGATGGATGGGTGGATGGTAGGTGGGTGGATAGATGAATGGATGTGTGTATAGATGAATGGATGTGTGTATAGATGGATAGATGTTTTGATGGATGAATAGATAGATGACTAGATGGATGGATGGAGTGAGCAACTCCTTTCTTTAATCTTGAATGTCCTTGATGAGCTGGATTGTAATTTCCCAAATTGACCCCTATTATACACCTGTGTCCCTTGTGATGGTAATAGGTGGTCAGCAACAGGTCTGTTAGTCCAGGTCCACCAAGAAGAAAGCACCAAGAGGGGATTAAACATGCAAATCCTTCACTCGTGGAAATGCCTCTGTGAGGGCAAATGAGGGAGCTAGAGAAGGCTGGACAGCTATCAGACCATGAGGCAGGTTGGACCTCGAGTGATGAAAAGAGAAGGAAAGTTGTGGAAGTGTCCTAGACTGTGTGCAACCTGACAAAGGTTTGGCAAAGCTGTCCTGGAGTCCCCACACCAAAGTTGGCCATCAGAGGAGTCCTGTCTTCCCATGAGGGGCCATGCTGTCACATCGGTGCCATGCTCTGTCACTGGCTGGGGGAAGTATGGCCTCTGTGCAAAGATAGCTGCTGGGACCTTGATCAGTTATGCTCCCTATGAGTACACAGCCTCAGGGCCATCACAGGCCGGGGAAGTCCTGCAGATGTGTTTTTTGTTGTTGTTGTTGTTTTCTGCAGTTTTTGGTCGGGGCTGGGTTTGAACCCGCCACCTCCGGCATATGGGGCCAGTGCCCTACTCCTTTGAGCCACAGACGCCACCCTGCAGATGTGTATTTTAGCACTGCTGCATTCGACAGTTCTTGGAGCCCCTGGATGCACATTAGGATGGCCAAGTTGCTAAGAAGTCCTGCCGTAAAGAAACCTATTAAATCCTGCATTTCCCAAATGTATTCGACTCTGGAGCCTTTTATTTTAAAATAGTTCCAAGGAATAGAGTTTGAGATGCTGCAATCGAAGTGCACCCCAAGAGTTCCCAGGCCAAGAGAGAGAGCAAAAGAAATGGGGACGATGAGAGAGAGAGAAGTGGCTGCACACAGAGGCAGAGCCAACACAAAACAAATCAGGGGGAAGCAGAATGTCACTGATTTTTTTCTCAACAAACTTGAAGATTAAAAAAATGTTTTTAAAATTCTGCCACCTAGGTAGGGAGTCCAGGGATTATTGTCCAGGACAGAAACACAGACGCGTTCCTTCAGCCTCACAATCAGGCGTCCGGAGGGCACAGCACACCGCTGCTTACAAAGCTCTGTCCTACCAACTCCCCTCAGTATCACCACAGCCTTGTGAGTCAGGGCTGGGGAATTATTGTCCTCATCATGTGACTAACAGTAACACTGACCGCAGTGATAATAACTGTTGAATTTATCGAACACCTTCTGCGTGCCAAGAAGTAACCTAAGAAATACCCCCTCTATTAACTTTATTCTCCCTCCGTAGGAAGGTAACTGCAGCTCAGAGAGGTTAAGTGAGTGATTCGAGGCTGCACAGCTAGGAAGCAGCAAACCGACCTCTAAACGAGCATCTCTCTGACTCCACAGCTCCTGGCAGCAAGTGAGTTGGGTGGGCCCTCCAGCCTCTCCAACCCCTTCCTGCAGCAGAAACGTGCGGCTCTAAGTGGGCTTTTTATGACCTGTGCGAAGTCATAGTGAGAAGGAGGCACAGGGAATGTAAAGTGGGTAGTGATTTTTTTTCCTTCCCTCTTTCTTTTACTGCCTTTGTTTATTGAGGGACAAATCATTGCTGTTTTCGTTTGTGTTTCTAGCACAATAAAAATAAAAGATATGCCGGCAATCTGTTTAAAAGCTTATGCGATTCCAGAATTTGAGCTGTCGGATTTATGCCGCATGCAGATCTCACGGTGCCAGCCACTGGGGCCCGCCAAGGGCTTCTGAAGTTGCCATTATCAATCAGCGCAGGATGGCCACGAGCTCCGGGGCAGCAGTGGCCAACCTCCACTGGCTCCAACAGAGGCCCACAGAGGGCAAACCCTTGGCTGTGTTTTCCTTGCTCTACCCAGAGCCTCAGGTCTGTCCATGGCTGTCTTCATTTTATTGTTGAGGTTGATTTGGGGCTTGTAGCAGGAAAGGTATCGCAGGCCTGGGCGATGCAGGCACTTTTGGGTCCCACCTCCAGACTCCAAGCTGAGCCTCGGGGTGGCAGTGGGCTTTGTGTGTCTGGACCTGTGTAGCTCTGAAGAGAGCAAGGGATCGTAGGGGCACACGCTTCTGGGTGCGTTTGCCCTTCAGCCTCCCCAACCAGAATGCAGCTCTGTGAGGCCAGCAGCCTTGGTGCAGAATCCTCAGTGCCTAGAGCAGTACATACCTGGTGCACAGCGATGCTGGGTAAATACCAGCTGGAGAAATAAATGACTGTCATGTGCACAGGAGAGAAAACACGTTCAAGTTTAAGGAATGAGCCAGGGGACGCCCATCACCTGCGCGTTCCTAACTCTCTCTTCCTGCTTCTCCCTTGCACACTCTCCTCCCCTACCCCACACCCCCAGCCTCTCTTCTGCCTTCCAAGCTCTGTCTTTTCTCTCTCTTCTGCGCCTTTCTCTGACCTTCTCCTCAGATGATGTCACCCAGTTCAGAACTTGGGATGCCCCAGGAAGAAAAAGCTGCCGGAGCAAGGGGACTCAATTCCAGTTCTGCCTCTGACTGGCTGAGAGCTCTAGCTCACCTGTAACATGGGGACAGTGTAGCCACCACCAGGCCTCCTGCAGAGATTCTTCAAGGATGGGATGGACGTGAGCTGGTGAGTGGAGAGGGAGTCAGAAACATTGGGGACAATTATAGTCACTGCCCCAAAACGGGGGACTCCTTGCCGAAGAAAGTAGCACCTCTCTGGCAATGAATGGCATGTGCATGTTGGGGTGCACAGAGCCTTCGTTTTGGTGTCCAGCCGGAGGTACCCTAAGGAGGGGAGCGTAAACATCGGACTCTTAAGAGTCTGAAGCTACAGGTGTCGACTGTCAGCGAGACTGACAGTTCCATTAGGGAGCTGCCCTCTCTCCCTGTGAGTGATGAAAACGTCTCCACCCATCGTGAACACCATACATCATCTCGCAGGGCTGGCGCTTCATCAAAGGGCCGTGTGAATGTGGGGTGTACGCGTCATCTTCCCTCAGGCTGCACCCAGGAGGGGTTGGTGGGAGACATCTGGGCAGCGTGTCCTGGCAGCGCCTTGGAAATGAAAGCCAGGAGAGGCCAGGTATGCAGAGTAGGACCTGCTGGTGTGGCAACTCCAGGCAGCAGCCCACTGCCCCGCAAGAGCCGTCACTGCGAATCAGGGGACCTTGGGATCATCTCATCCCTGACCTCATTTCGCTGACTGGAAAGCTGAGGCTAAAGCAGCTGAGCTTCCCTTGTTCAGCCATTCTCAGAGGGAAGCGGGATCTGGGGACTAGTACCTGCCTCCCCCAAGGGCCAGGGGTTGTTCTGGTCAAGTTGCCAGGGTCTCACGCAGTGCCTGGTATACAGGGGGGTCAAAAGTGCTGACGGATTCCAAGAAGTGGTAACTGGAGTCACAGGGTGACTACGCTGCAGTTGGAGCAGAGCTGTCCTGACCCTCTTCTGAGTGTGTGACCACCCCATCATGTAGTCGACCACGGAGCTTAACTGTTCAGGGACACAGAGGCAGTTCTGCACACAGAATGATTGATTGAAAGGAAGACCGAGGCTCGCTCAGGCACTCAGCAACAACCTATGTTTATTAAGTGTTTTTATACACACTGATCGAATGAAAGTATAGAAATAGAAGAAGGAACGAATAATGTTGAAACAGCAGAAGCTACCATGAAAATTCTTTGTTCAGCACAGAAGCTGCTGGATACATATATAGTTAATCTAAATAAAACATACTGTCTCAACATTAGGCTGTAAGTCTAACCACAAAAGTGTCTGGCTATCTCTGTTAGTTCCCTAAAACTTAAAGCTTGGCCATAAATAAAAAAGAGAAAATGACAGAGAACTCTTTCCTGCAACCTCTGCAAGTGCCCAACCCCCAGCTTCAACCCTGCAAAGCCCTCCTGTTAACTTCCTCTTTGACCGTCCTAACTGAATGTTCTTGCTAGGACATGTCCACAGAGAAAGAAGTTTTTCCATCTTAGGGCAACATTCCTCGGGGAGCTCGAGGCCATGTCACTTTGCTTTGGTTGGGGGGGTCGGTACCCCTTCAATTTACCTAAGAAG
>CAUYRH010158498.1:0-20318 GCA_963574655.1 Perodicticus potto | reverse complement strand
TTTTTTTTCTTGGTTCCATACAAAATGAAGAATTATTTTTTCCAAATCTTGAAAGTATGATGATGGCATTTTTATGGAGATTGCATTGAACATGTAGATTGCTTTGGGAAGTATAGACATTTTAACAATGTTGATTCTTCCCAGCCACGAGCATGGTATGTTCTTCCATTTGTGAATATCTTCTGCTTTTTCTTTTCTTAGGGTTTGGTAATTTTCTTTGTAGCGGTCCTTCACCTCTTTTGTTAGGTATATTCTGAGGTACTTCATTTTTTTTGGAGCTACTGTGAAGAGAATTGTGTCCTTGATTAGCTTCTCATATTGGCTGTTATTGAGTGCCAACCCTTTGAAATACCATAAGGACAAAATTATTTTCGTAATTCTGGTAGTAAAGTAAACCAAAGCCAGGAGATTTAGGCAACTATGGCTTATAGCCCAAAAAGCCTTTTTAGACAAAAAAAGCGAGGCTGAATACCTGGCTGCCTTAAAGTCAAGATCTTTCAGGAAATACAGAAGGAAAAAAATGCACATTCTTTTTTTTTTTTTTTTTGTAGAGACAGAGTCTCACTTTATGGCCCTCGGTAGAGTGCCGTGGCATCACACAGCTCACAGCACCTCCAACTCCTGGGCTTAGGCAATTCTCTTGCCTCAGCCTTCCAAGTAGCTGGGATCACAGGCACCCACCACAATGCCCGGCTATTTTTCTGTTTTGCAGTTCAGCCGAGGCTGGGTTTGAACCTGCCACCTTTGGTATATGGAGCTGGTGCCCTACTCAATGAGCCATAGGTGTGGCAAAAATGCACATTCTTTACAAAAAAATTTTTATCTGAAAACTCTGACCTGTAGGATTGGATTAGCAATATTATTAAAAGTTTAAATCAGTATTTGGAGGAGTCTGACTAAGGCTTTTTGGAAGGGCTACTGCCTGACTGGAGTACAGTGGCACAATCATAGCTCACTATAATCTTGAACTCCCAGGCTTAAGCAATCATCCTGCATCAGCCTCTCAAGTAGCTGGGACTATAGGCTCTCATCATCACACCTGGTTAATTTTTTCTCTTTTGTAGGGGTGGTGGTCTCACTATGTTGCCCAGTCTGGTCTTGAACTCCTGACCTCAACTGGTCCTCCCACCTTGGCCTACAGGCATGACATACCGCACCAGGGCCCCTTGACCTGTTCCTGATTCAATGCTTCCTCTGCTTGTCTTGATTTGATTCCTGGGTGAGAACTTTTGGATTTCAGGAAGAACTTTTGGATTTCCCTAATCCTTTGTATCTTTCCTCAAGATACTACTTAGTAAACTTGTAGACTTTTCTTTTTGAAGTATGCTAGCAATACATGTCATTATGATCCCATCCTCATCATCCTCACCACCCACAGTCATTTCTCAAGGTTTAGCACAAGGATTCTATTGTCCTGAGCAATGGAAAAAGTTAAGAGGTATAAGCATGGTTGCTGCAATTAACATCAAACCTGAGCAGCACCCGTAGCTCAGTGCGTAGAGCACCAGCCACGTACACTGAGGCTCGCAGGTTCGAACCCGGCCTGGGCCAGCTGACAACAACAACAACAACAACAAAATAGCCGGGTGTTGTGGCGGGCACCTGTAGTCCCAACTACTTGGGAGGCTGAGGCAAGAGAATTGCTTAAGCACAAGAGTTTGAGGTTGCTGTGAATTGTGACGCCACAGCACTCTACCCAGGGTGACAGCTTGAGACTCTGCCTCAAAAAAATAAGAAATAAAAAGAGAACATCAAACCTACTTGGGGAGGTAAAATCTCTTCACAAAGATGAAATAGCAGAGAAGCAAAATCACACAATGTACTCCACAGGTACTCTTGGAGCTGGAAGGGGCGTCTGTCATCATCGCTAGGGGCTGTGTTGATGGGGGTGATGGATCAGTGAAGGTGGGTCCACAGATGGACAAAAAGGAAAGGCAATGCTGAGTTCTAGGTAGGTGATCAGGCAGAGGGAGCTGGGAAGGGGACAACTGGGAGATGTTACAAGCAAAGGCTTCAGATTCATAAACAGAAAGTAGAATGTGGTTAGCAAGGGTGGGGATGATGGGATAGGGAGTTAGTGTTTAATTGACAGTTTTAGGAGATGAATGGTGCTGATGGTTGTACAACCGTGTGAATGTAGTTAACGTCACTGAACTGTAAACTCAGAAACAGCTAAGGCCAGGTGCAATGGCTCATGACTGTAATCTCAGCACTTTGGAAGGATCACTTGAGGTCAAGAGTTCAAGACTAGCCTGAGCAATCCAGTAAGGCCCCATGATCACAAAAAATAAATTAATTAAAAATTAGCTGGGTGTAGTGGCAAGTGCCTTGAAGTCCCAGCTACTCAGGAAGCTGAGGCAGGAGGATCACCTGAGCCCAGGAACTCAAGGCGTCAGGGAGTTGTGATCATGTCACTGTACTCCGGCCTGCATGACAGAGTGAGCCCCTGTCTCAAAAAAATAAAATAAGAAATTTTAAAATATATATATAATTTTTTTTAAAAAAGCAAAGGCTTGGGAGTATTGAAGGCTGAGTTATGACAGAGAAAACAAGTAATCTTGTTAGATTTTGAGGAGGCCCAATAAATAACTCTTTCCCCACCTGAATTTTGAACCCGTGGAATAAGTAGACAAAAGTGTAATTAAAATGTCAGTTCCATTTATTTGTTAATAAAATCCCTTTCCAATTATAATGTTTGGATTCTATCAAAGCTATTTTATAATTCTACAAATTATAGATAACTGATAGCAAAGCAAAATAATTTCTTCAGTAGATGAAATTATAGAATTATTATTATTACTCTTGCCTATAGACATGAAAATAAATTCTTTCCAATGACTATTGTGGAAAAACCAGTTGTGCCTCCATTTGTAAATTCATTTAAATATTCCTGATCACAAATGGCTCTCTTTTTCCATTTTCCTTTGAGTTGGTGGTGACGCTTCAATAGCTTTCTCATTAATGAGTTCAATAAAATCTTTAACTCGTGCTCCTTTCCTATCTGTGAATAGTGATTTTATGTTTTAATTTTTTAACTATCCAGTCACACTATCTAGCTTAGTGTAGGACGAACACGCTAATTGAATTTCTAAGTTAGATGAATAGGCAGTGTCCAACCAGAGAAAGGGATCACCGCAGGAAAATCTAAGACCCGCACTGGAGAACGCATACCTCCAAGGGCCAGCTTGCTTTTGAGGGAAAAAAAGAGAGAGAGTTTGAACCAAGGGCACCACTTTATTTTATCTACCAATTGGGTAAATCTCTTTTCATTTCCTAGAGCAGATAAGGACAGGAATTGCAGTAACGAAATTCCCGTCTCATGAATGGAAATGCAAGATGCAGGGAAGAGCCTCCTTGCAATAAATCTATTTTGACCCATGCAGTGTTTCCTAAAACACAGAACGCACGGACACATGGCATAATTTCGGGTGTATAGGTGCATCAAATTAAGTAATATTGAATCATTAAAAAACCCACAACGATCTACGATGAGAAAAAAATCTCAAGTTTTTCTACTCCTCTGTAATAGTTGGGAATTTCCTTTGTTAATAAAGAGAAAGCTGGCCTCAGATTCAAGGCCTTTGGCTGGCAACCAAACCTAGCCAGCTTTGTTTTCATTGTATTTATTTTAAATTACTTGTGGCATCCAGAACATTATATTGGTTTTTCATTTTACAGCCATGAATATAAAGGTCCCTTTGGGATTCATTTAGTTTAATAAGGGAATATGAATATATTTTAATATATTTATTGAAATATTATATTTAATATAATTTAATACATTTCTCTTCTTTTTTTTGAGACAGTCTCAGTGTGTCACCCTTGGTAGAGTGTCGTGGAGTCACAGCTCACAGCAACCTCAAACTCTTGGGCTCAAGCGATTCTCTTGTCTCACTATAGGTGCCCATCACAACACCTGGCTATTTTTGTTGTTGTTGTTGTAGTTGTCACAAAGGTTTAGCTGGCCCGGGCCGGGTTTGAACCCTCCAGGCTCAGTGTATGTGGTGGGCGCCATAACCACTGTGCTACAGGCACTGAGTCAATTTAATATATTTCAATATTAAATATTTAAAGATGTGTAAAGTAAAATGCAGGTGGAACATAGTTATAGCAGAAACATAAGGTGGCCTATAAGTGGGAGGAGACTTTGACTGGAGCCCGTGGTTACTGAGGAGCAGTCGTGAGAGATATTCCACTAGCCAGAGGATTAGGAGAAACCCAATTGTGGAAGTCTTATCACACAGGTCATGAGATACTATTATAGATGTTTGAGCAGGGTCAAAATGTTTCGGAATATTAATCAGGCCCCAGAGCGTAAAGAGCTTATATACTGGCCGTTCCCTCCCCTTGCAGTGTGGTTTCCCATATACGTGCCTGGCTGACTTGTTTCCTCCTTTACCCCTTTGTTAAAATGTCACCTTCCTGATGAAGCTCACCTTGACCAGCTTACTGACACTGGCCTCAGTCGATCTCTTTGTATGTACGGGTTGGGGGCAGGCTGTTTCAAGCTTTCTTTGCAGACCTGGCTCTCCCAATCATCCTTACCCTGCTGAAATGATTCTTCTTCATAGCGTTTATCATCTTCTACCTTCCTATAGCTCAGCTGGCTTGTTTTGTGGACTGCTGCTTTTTTTCTCCCCCTACCCAACTTCATTGAGGTACACTGGACAAATAAAAATTGCATCCGTTTAAGCTACACAACATGATGTTTTGCTATACACATACACTGGGAAATAATTGCTACAATCATGCTAACTGATAGGTTCACCCCCCTCACCTAGTTACCTGTGCAGCATGTGTGGTGAGAGCATTTAAAAGCTACACTCTTGGCGAATTTCAAGTATACGCGTACTGTTTGTTTTTTTGGTCACCCTTCTTCACAAAGGTAAACTCCATGAGGATAAGGATCTACTCTGTCTCTGGCATATAATAGATGTTCAATAAATATTTGCGGCCTGAATGCAGACACAAGTGATGTGGGAACCGCAGAAGGTAAAATAGACCCTTGCTAAAGAGGTAGCTGTGGATGTAGAGACAAGAGATGAATAAGAGGACGTATCCACAGAGCCCAGGGACGCACTGGACGGGGAGTAGGATTATGGTTGACTTCAAGGGCTGCGGCCTCAGACAGGTGCTCAATGATCCTTCCATAGAGAATGCTCAGCTGAATGATCCTTCCTGGAGAGAGACCTGGCCCCAAGGAAAAAATGTAATTTTATTTCTAGTAAGTGTGACAGAGTAGCAAGAAACCCCATTGACAACATCCTGTGCTGGGGAAATATAACTAAAATCAAAATATTCTCCCAGGCCAGAGCACTTCTCCAAAAAAGTAGTAGAAAAAGAAAATAGTTTTATTTTATTTATTTATTTATTTATTTATTTTGAGACAGAGTCTCACTATGTTGCCCTCAGTAGGCATCACGGCTTACAACAACCTCAAATGTGTGGGCGTAAGTGATTCTCTTTGCTCAGCCTCCCAAGTACCTGCAGGCGCCTGTCACAATGCCTGGCTATATTTTAGAGATGAGGTCTCACTCTGGCTCAGGCTGGTCTTGAACTTGTGACCTCAGGCAATCCATCTGCCTCAGCCTCCCAGAGTGCTAGGATTACAGGTGAACCACCACACCCAGCCCAGAAAATAGTTTTATTAATGAATAAGCATTCAATCAGAATATAGGGTGCATCCGAGGCAATCTGATTACAAACACAGAAAGAAATCTCCCCCACTTACAGAGCCTAACAGACTCACCCATGTTCTCAAGAGGAACAATAGCTGAAGTGAGAGGACTTGACAGCACCATTTGTTACACATAGTTCATCTTGGATTCACCGGTTGAATGGGGTTGACCATCTGTTTTAGTTCACTGGCCTCATATAAAAGAAAAACAAACTTTTCACATGCCTTCATGTCAGGAGGTAGTTTCACAACTTGGAGCCAGGCACCTCCTGGTTTTGTGAAGCTCCCGCCCTCCCAATAGAAACCAGGAGGTAAACAGCGAGGGAAAAATGGGTGGGAGGGATGACTCTTCAGCACCTGTGTGCTAAGCCGTAATCACAGCTGAGTCAGCTACAGGATGGGTGACTCAGAAGTTTTCATTTAAGTCTCTGCTGTTTGCTGCTCATATGCAGGGAGGAAGAAAACTCAGAAGCACACACACGACTGGGGTTTAAGTCTCCAGTTTTCAGTATCTTGACGGTACAAATACCCTTTTATTCAGCTTTACCCAGAACTAATTTGGTACCTGGAGCAGGCTCTTATGAGAATTGAGATCAGCGATCAGCCGCCCTAAGCACTTCCTTCCCTCTTTCTGTGGTTAGGAGTTTCTGGAGTATCCTAGTAAGATAAGAGTTTAGATGGAGTATCTTGTGACACCAGGAAAGTTCAGACAGGACTGTCTTGTGACTGAACCATCTGACAGGGGAAGCGTTGGTAAGAAGCATCCTGGTGAGTATTTTCCAACTGGGGGGCCAGGCAAGAATGTGTTTGGCCCTGAAAATGGACCTTTTGTCCTCCATGCCTGAGGCCAGAGTGGGGAAAACCAGGACGCCTCCCTGTCTGGCACGTCCACCTCGCTCTTCTGTTTCCCACTGTCCCGTAGCCAGAAGGACAGCTCTGCTCGTGTGAAATCTGCATCAGCTCTGTCTTCCGCCTTCCTGACTCCAATGTCTTGGCTATTTTCTCTTCACCCTGAGAGGAACTGTGATCAGATTTCTCTGGACTTAGCCTTCCAATTATACTAAATAGGAACTAAAGGGCTTTGGAAAACAATCTCACATAAAACCTGGTGTCCAGTCTATTGTTTTGATGCAAAATCTCATGTCAGAAGCTGGAAAATACTTCTTGATGTTTTTCTCCATCCTTCTGTGACAAAGGTTAATCTGCTTCTAGAAAATGGGTGCCTTGGATTGACAAGAAGAAAGTCATCTACATCTACACGGAAAGATGAAAGAGAGAGAGAAAAGACAAAAAGAAAAAGAAAGAGGTGGGGGGTGAAGAGGAAAGAAAGGAAGGAAGGAAAGAAAAGAGGGAGGGAGGGAGGAAGGAAATGTATAGGGCCGCGCCTGTGGCTCAAGGAGTAGGGCAGTGGCCCCATATACCAGGGGTGGTGGGTTCTAGCCCAGCCCTGGCCAAAACTGCAAAAAAAAAAAAAAAAAGAACTTATAATCTAAACATTATCCTTGTTACTTTAACCACATCAGACCAATCTAGTTCAACTTCCGTGCAACAAAGTTGTGAGTTGTTTTTTCAGTTGCCACAGTGTCCCAGGTTGAAGGTCATGTGACCTGAGCATGCCCATGTGAACATGATGAGTGGGCAGAAGCTGTGCTCCAAAGGACTAGAAACAAACATGGCAGGATCTGGTCAGATCATGCCTCTTACCCTAGGCTTACAAAACCGACCCATTGCTTTTCTTCAGGAACAGATGGCTTTGGGAACTATCTATCCCCAGTGTGTTCCTTACTTGTGCCAAGTAATTATATATGGAGTTGTTTATTTTAAATTGCACACAATATTTGATATATAATTTATAATATAATGTAATATTTATATTACATATATTATAATATGTATTAATATATATACAATGCATGTATACATGCATAATATATGTATATATACACATATATTATATATAAAGTTGGATATAAATAATATCCAACTTGCCTGGGTTTATTGACTTATCATCTGTCAAGCATTCGGGAGGTAACATTACAAGGATACAAGAATTATTACATTAGCTGGGTTTTCAGTGAGTTGTTTTTAGAGGAATTAGCATTAGGGAAGTGGACATAAGGCCCTTCTTACTGTCTCCCCTGCCTTTAATCTGGTATCCATTTGCTGTCCGTGCGTGTGGGGTGTTTTATATATAAGTGGGTTTTCATCCATGCTTCCTGGCTCATAACTTCCATAGGCCTTGTTGCAGTCTTTTGTTTAAAAAATTACCAATCCAGGTGGAGGCAGGGCAGGGGAGGAGCCGGATGTTGGTGAGCTACAGGCCCAGAGATGGAGCAGGGTGAGTCAGAGCCGGTTCAGACTTGCCCTGCTCCCTGTGTCAAGCTAGAGGTTCACATCTACCGCATCCTGCCATGGGCCACCAACTGTGGCTACAGGGAGCTCTTTGCTCAGGCATCTGTGAGTCAGTTTCCTGGCACAGCTGAAACTTTGTTATCCGCTTTGAAGTTGGAAACAGGTGATGGGTGTTTATTGGAATTGCCTTCTGGGACCAAGGTGATACCTTAGACTTCAGTGTTGCATTGCAGGATCATTCCAAGTAGGTGAAGCAGCAATGTGAATTTGCAAAACTAGCCCAGAATCCAGCCTCAAATAGGACCTAGGCTTTAAGGATGGCCAGATGATCAAGCTCAACATCGCCATGAAGAAGAAGGAGCAGCCTGGACCCAGCCAGTCCTGCCAGCCCCGGAGGGCTAAGCCAGCTTCCAGGGGCAACACCTCCACCCTGATCCTTCCTCCTGGGGAGCAGGTGTCTGTTGGGAGATCCCTCACCCAGCCAGCACTTGTTCCTGGTTCCAGGTACTGCTGTATCCTGGGCCCCACCCAAGCCTGCCACTGCTGTCACCACAGACACCTGGGCAGAGTCCGCCAAATTCACAGAGGCAACTTCCAGCCAGACTCAGCCAGATGCAGGCTGGGTCCAGTCAGACCTGAGCACAGCACTCTTCCCCTCATCTGCCACTCTGGGTCAAAGGAGGGAGGACGAAGCCCTCCCTGGCCGGCCTCTGTTTGAAGTGCCTCTTCTCTCCTCCTTGCCTGGCTGTCTTGACAAACTCCATGCGAGGCAGTAAGTTGGCACCAGAGCACACTGTTTCCTTGGGATTCAAGTTTGCACCAGAATACAGGAGAAGAAAAGCTCCCGGAGCCCATCCCCATCTGTCCTCTGGGTGTGAGAAAGACTCTGAGGCTAGACATCCTCCATCACAGTGACCCACGTTAAACACAAGCCCCCCAAAAGAATGGGTAGAGTTTGCTGTCTGGATTCAGATCAGCCCTTCTCAGTGTTTACAAATCCCGGGTGATCGCTGCTCAGTGGGGAGTTTCTGTGCTCCCATTGACCATAGCCACTTTAGTCAGCTTTCCAAAGGGATTCCTTCCTGATTTCCAGCTGGTCTACAGGCTACAGCATGAACAGACAATCAGGAGGGAGACTGGAAGGATTGAGCAGCTTTTTAAAATGCTACATATTTTGCTTTGCTAAAGTGTTAATCTGCACTAACTTAATTTTGCAAAAGGCACGGCTTCTGCAGCCTGCCACAGCACGGCACACAGGGGCCTCTGAAGGCCCTCCTTACTGTTGGCACCTGCCCTGAGCTGAGGCAGCGTGATCACCTCTGCCCAGGTGCCTGGGGTTCACATCTGCCAGGCCAGGTAGGCAGTGCAGAGCCAAAGCAGGTGCTGGAAGCCAGATGGGGCCGTGTTTGGGGAAGAAGGTAGAAGCTGTTGTTACAGAGTTGGGCTCCGCCTTCCTGTCTGCCGAGGGCTCTCTGGGTTTATGGGTTCTCGGTGCAGTCCTGGCAGACTTGTGATACCGGAGTTTCAGATTCTTGCTCTCAGTGATTCGAAGAAGGAATCAATGGACCACAGGAGTAGTGGTGAGTCAGGATTTATTTACACAAACAAAAATTACAACAACTACAAAAACCAAACCTACTGGCAGAGAGAACCCAGGAGGGGAACAAGCTCTCCTGCTCCCTCTCCGAGGTCCTTCTGAAGTCTGTCTTTGAGCTCTCTGCTCAGGGGTTTATATAGTCCCAGGGGGTTGTTTTGCAGGAACTCTTCGGGCATGGGTCTTCCTCAGTTACAGCCAGCCATCCAATGAAGGTTCAGGTCCTGGAAACTTACGTGACATCGACCAATCAGAAGAGCACTAGGAGGACACCAGTGTCTCCCCGCCAGGTGTCTGGCCCTTCCAGCAAGCTGGTTCCTCCATCTGCCACAGCATCAGCACCGCCAGGGCTAAGGTGGCAGGTCGTGGGGCTGCCTTGTCCTGCATCACTCGGATTTTCTCTTTGGTGGTTTCTGAAGTGCCTTATCTGCAGTCAGCCTTTACCTTTTCTCCTTCGGGGACTGTGAATGACAGAAGGAGCTCGGTGAACTGCAAGTCCAGGGTTGCCTGGATTACTAGTTTAAACGTATAAGAAATCATTTTATCTGAGCATGCATCTGAAATTGCTTTTATCAACTCACCTCTCAATTGAAAGATGTCTTTCTGAAGGGTGAAGACCACGAACTGAAAAAAGTGTTAACCCTTTTTGTGGGACCAGATTTTTAAGATAAAAAAATAAATATTTTTTACTTCTGTCAGAAAAAAAAATTTCAATCTAATTTTTTTCTGCCACCCACGTACTCCTCAGCTCTTCTTTATGTGTGTGGAAAAGACATTCGTGATTAACTTGTAATCAACCTACAGTTTCAAAAGAGAAAAACATAAATATAAATTCACATGATGTGTTATTGTTTATGTTAGGTTACATAAAATAATTAAAGTGTTTTCGTTTATTTTTCTTTATAAACGAACAAAAAAAATCATTATTTTGGGCAAAGACCAACATAGGATCAGAAAGGGTTAAATTAGTGTTGGGTGTATTAAGCCTTAGGAAACAGATTCTCTCTGGCTTCCCCACCTTTCTGACTGTGAGTCACAAATCTGCCCTAAACCCTGAAGGTTAATCCTAATTTCTTCCCAAAGGTTGTCCATAAAAACCAAAGAGGAATCGTTTCTCGGACTTTTGGCTAAGAGTAAGTGTAAAAACCCAAGAGGATTAGGTTCAGAGTGAAAGGAGAGGCCTTGCTGAAGTGACAGAATAATATCTAACCCTGCAATTTCCTACAAACAGTTAAAAATCAATCCTACAAGTTCTTTCAATACCAGGAGATCTGTTTTGCATAACTTCTAGAAAGAGCTGAACAGATGGAAAAGGGGTGTAAATCTTTCTCTTTAAAATTGCTGTTGAGAATCTGTTTTTTACTGAGGTCCTGAGTGAACAACAGGAGTCACTGCCAGAAAACTGTATCTTGAGAGCAGAGTCATATCTCCAGCGATAAAGCCTGTCTCCAAGGAAAGGCAGGGGAGTCGACTCTTGGACTTTGACATCCTGCCACCATTTCTGTCATCAGCCTGCTGCTTGGAAGAAAAGAAGGGAGATGGATATAGAAGTTTCTGGACCCCATTACTTTACAGCTTCCTTTTGAAAGGCTTTAATGGCTAGTTTTTGAGACCACATTCTTGAGGCACATTCTTCCTTTTCCACCTTCGTGATGGTTCTTTTTCTGCCTATGCCTAGAAGAAAGTAATTACATTTCTTCTCTCTGTACTAAACTTTGTCTGGAGAAATCTTTTGTTAAACCCACATGCACTAGCTCAGACCCTAACACACAGAGCTTCCTATACTGAACACAAGGAGGTTCCTGAAGGCTTTCCAGGGAGACCATCAATGCTCCAAGCTCCTTCCCCTATACTTTATGCTGTATATCTCTTTATCTGTATCATTTATAATATTCTTTATAATAAATAAGCCAGTATATGTTTCCCTGCATTCTGAGCTGCTCCAACAAAAATTAATTAAACCCAAAGACGGGTTTTTATGGGAACCTCAACTTGAAGTCAGTTCGTCAGAACTTCTGGAGGCCAGAATATGTTACAGGTGTCAGGGTAGTGGTAGTAGTGGTGGTGGAGTTTTGGGGACTGAGCCCTCGCCCTATGGGATCTGATGCTGTCTCTAAGAAGACAGTGTCAAATTTAATTGGAGGATGTCCAGCTCGTATGTTTGGTGCATGAGGAAAAATCCTCCCATTTGATCACAGAAATCTTCTGTGTTGATTGTTGTGCTGTGGAGTTCAGAGGGAAGCATGGTTTGAGCGTTTCCCAAAGCAATGTGTGTTGTCACTTTTAGTGTCTCTCTTAAAAGTGTGAGTGGGGCAAAAAAAATAAATAAATAAAAGTGTGAGTGGGTGAAAAGGATCATCACACACTTGAGGAAAACATCTAACAGAAAGATAGATATCAAACCAAATAAACCAACGTGGAGAAAAACGCAGAGAAAACAGAAAAATATACAGGAAGCAGATTGCATGAGCCCAGGTTAAGGCTGCAGTGAGCTATGATGATGCCCCCCTCCTCTAGCCCAGGTGACAGAGTGAGACCCTGTTGTAAAAAGAAAGAATATTAAGTAAGTGAATGCAGTGAAGCAATTATGAATGAACTATTGGGAAAACAAAATCTACACAAATATAATCATGGTGTATGCCATGCAGCTTAACTGTATATTTATATGGTAATTGTCAAGTTAATACTGAATAATAAGTAAACCAAAAACTGCAATATAATTATAGGGGGAGAAACGGAAGGGCATGCGTGTATTTATGTGTATGTGTTTATGGGAGGTAGAAGAGAGCTACATTACCAATTTACATAATAGGAAGCCAATAAATAGTATCTAGAACTAAGTAATAAAAAAGCAATGTAAGAATATTACATAGAAATATGAGAATAAATATGATTAGAAATAGCTAAAACAATTGTCTTGGAGGACAAGAATTTAGAGGAAAACAACACTACTATTTTCATTATGTACCTAAAGACATTTTCTGTTATTAAAATTATATGTACATATTAGATTGATAAAATAAAATTTTAGTTTTCCAATCTCACTGGTTCACTTAACTAGCCTAAAAAAATTATTTTAAAATAAATGAAATTTTAAAATAAAACAGCACATCTTCAATTCCCCCTCACCCAACTGAACATGTGCGCACGCACAAAGACACACACACAGACACCCAGACACACACATAGGCACATAGACAGACACACAGACACACAGACACACACATAGGCACATAGACAGACACACAGACAGACAGACACACACGCACACAGACAGAGACAGACACACAGACACACACACACACACAGACACCCAGACACACACATGGGCACATAGACAGACACACAGACACACAGACAGACAGACAGACACACACATGGGCACATAGACAGACACACAGACACACAGACAGACACACACGCACACAGACACAGAGACAGACACACAGACACACAGACAGACAGACACAGACACAAAGACACACACACAGACACCCAGACACACACATGGGCACATAGACAGACACACACGCACACAGACACAGAGACAGACACACAGACACACAGACAGACAGACACACACACAGACACAAAGACACACACACAGACACCCAGACACACACATGGGCACATAGACAGACACACAGACACACAGACAGACAGACAGACACACACACACACAGACACAGAGACACACACACTGACACACAGACACACAGACAGACAGACACAGATACACACACAGACACAGAGACACACACACAGACACACACACACACAGACACACAGACAAAGACACACAGAGACACACACACAGACACACAGAGACACACACACAGAGACACACAGACACACACACAGAGACACACAGACACACACACAGACACAGAGACACACACACAGACACACACACACACAGAGACACACAGAGACACACACACAGACACACACAGAGACACACACACAGAGACACACAGACACACAGAGACACACACACACAGAGAGACACACAGACACACAGAGACACACACACACAGAGACACACAGAGACACACACACAGACACAGACACACAGAGACACACACAGACACACACAGAGACACACACACAAACACAGACACACAGAGACACACACAGAGACACACACACAGACACAGACACACAGAGACACACAGAGACACACACACACAGTTTTGCTGGCACAATGTGGACTGTCAGCGCAAACCTGCTACTTCATTTGGTGCTCAATCAGAGAAAAAAACAATAGACTGAATTTAAGGTGGCTTAATATATCAAAGCCACCTGGGCTTGACATATTGAGAAAAGATAAATTAGCCTTCCTAAGGACTTTTCAAGGATAAATTAGATATACCTGATTTTCACCTGTGGGTTTACTGCAGAACCTACTCCCCACATTTTATACACTGCAACTGTTTCTGTTCTTGACCTCAAAATGACCAAGTGACATTGTGTAGCATGTGACAGATTACGAGAATATTCATAAAGTTAAACACAGCTCTGTTCTTAAGATAGTAACCATGGGAAGAGCATCAAGATCCTGAATTAACACTAGAATAAACCACCACACTTTGACACTAAGGAAACAGGTGTTTAAAAGCTAGAACTAGTTCCATCCAGTTCAGGCTGAGGAACCAAATCAGCAGATAGCACATTCCAAAGTGAGTTTCTAGACCACCATGAGGAACTTGAAAGGGAGGTTCTGAAAGCTGGTTCTGCTGCCCTTAAGAGGATGACCCGCCTCTCGCCTGAAAAAGGAGACTGGAGAGGTGGAGATTCGGGTGCTGTGGGTCTTACCTCTCATACCTCTTCCCCAACCTTCGGCCCTAGCTGACAGGAAGGAGCTTTAGCGGCCACTTACAGAGTGGCCCACACAGCACGGGGGATGTGGGCATGTAGTGTCCGATGATATCTGGGAAACGTGCAGGTCGAGTGACTGAGGTTGGGTGGCTGCTCCAATGGGGACGGGAGGCAGGGCTGCTGTCTGGGATGGGCCTGGAGGGCAAAAATGATACTCAAGGGTTCTCCCTGTACCAGAGGTGGACCACAGGCCAGAGTGGGCTGCAAGTGTTTGTTTGTTTCACTTTTCCCAGGCCCTAAAAGTGAGGCCTACTGGGCCGTGGAGAGAGTCTTGGCAGAAGGACAGATGCTGGAAGTGTATTTCTGGAGGTCTAGGAGCTGAGGAAGTAACCAGCTGGAACCAAGATGGCTTTCCCTGAGTCCAGGGAACTGCAGATGAGAGCCACTCAGGGAGGAGACAGGGAGGTGGCCAGGGGGAAGGACCTGCTGGGAACCATAAAAGGCCTCAGCAGAGAGGGGAGTTGGCTCTAAACACTTGCTAAGAACAAAAAGTTCAGAGCCCAGTTCAGAAAAGTAAGAACTTTCTGGCTACCTGACCTTTCCTATATCCCCTAAACCACAACACTCTAGGCCAGTGGTTCTCAACCTGTGGGTCGCGACCCACAGGAACTGTATTAAAGGGCCTTGGCACTGGGAAGGTTGAGAACCACTGCTCTAGGCATAATATATGTGGCTTGGTTAGGAAAGGAGGGAGGACTTGCTCCAAGAAAAAAGGAAGAAGGCCACGTCCCCATGTCCCTATTTCCACTGTAGGCACCTTCCTTATAGCAGGTCACAGCTAAGGGGAAAAAGTGTAGAGTGTTTTATTTATTATTATTATATTGGACAATTACTGAACTGAGACTGATTTAGTGACTAGAAGTGAGGGCAAGGACAATTGTCTTCTTGTCCTTGTCTGAGAGGGATGAGCAGAGTTACTGGGATCTGCCCTACTACTCATCCAAATGGCACAGGCAGCCAGGCCACAGCACCACTGGGACAGTGAGAGGAAAAAGAAAGTTGCTATCAAGTCCCATCCCAGGAGTCTGGAGCTCTCCATCTAACCATTATACCCACAGAAAAGAAGCACTGAAGTAACCATTCCATAAAGACCAATTATAATTCAGGTAGTCAACAATGAAAACAGAAATGAATCTGATCAACCTAGCATTTTCCCAAAGTAAAAGCTTTTACACATCTGCATGGGCAAGAATAGGCTTTTACCTTCTTTGCTACTTCTGCTAACAGAAGGGTCTTCCCGGTGCACGGTCCACCATATACAATAAGAGGGTTGATGTGCCCAGTTTTGCTTGGAAGGATATATTTATGTACTATGTTTAGAGATTCACATTTGTACTCGTAGAAGGAGGCATATGTTTTACACAATGACGAATGTTGAAGGATTTCATCGTAGAGTGTATCAGTTTCAGTGTCAAAATTCTGCTGTACTGTTGCCTGAATGATATCAATCATATCTTCATAAAATTGTTTGCCAAGTCCTTCGATGTAATGATTTTCTATTTCTTGGGAATAGCCTAGTTTCATGTCACAATGAGTAACAGACGTGTACACTCTCAGATTAGATGATGCGACGATAGTAGGAATAAATTCATCCCTGAGTTTTATCAGCTTCTCTTGGGCTTCTGGGTCCCGAATGATCCTTGGTTCTGTTCCAGTGATATCCATGTATTTCCCCATCTCTGGGATTTTCACGAAGCGCTCGATGTTAGCAATTTTCCTGATGTAGCAAACACACTTCTTCAGGAATGCTGGAGTTTGCTTTCCTAGAGCAAAGTCAAACTCATCCTCTATAGCTGAAAGAAAATAAGATTAGGAGTTTACTGCTTGGCACAGAGGAGCAGTATGTTCTCAATGTTCAACTTTTAGTTGCGAGTGGTCGATTATTTTGCTTATCATTTGTAGCAAAGTAGTTTTTAGAATAATTCCCTAATTCCTTGTTATTTCCTAAGTAGCCTCCAGAACAATGGTTTCAAATAAAATTATTTAATTTTCTCCCCAATTCAAGGGAAAGACTGGATGCCAGTGTTATACAGAAAACAGCACTTTATAGTGGGGCGTAGGTTGCTGCTAGCTTTGCTCTCATATTCTAGCGGTTCTCATAGCAGGGACCAGTTTGGGTCAGGAAAGTAAGAGGAGGTAGACGAATGATGTAGCTAGTTTAATTGTTCCTTGTCAATCTGTCCTTGAAAATGTGGTTTCATCATTTTGTTTGAGGCATATTGAGCCCCAAACAGATATGTTCAAATGGAAACACAAAAGCACATTTTAAGGCAAAATACAATCATGTTCTGATTTCTGATCAATCTGAATGACCTACGTCACTGTTAGATTCCATGATATTCATCAGAACAGGCACAGAAAAAATCACTTAGTGTATGACTTTATTTCTTCTAAAAACAAACCATATGATGAGTCACAATATACATGCCTGGATAGAAGTAAATATACGTTACATATCATTTGAGTCCTTTTAAGAACATTTTAAAACTGGATAAGTAGAAATGAAAATATCATTGTGCAGGGAAAAAATTAAAACTAAGGGCAGCGCCTGTGGCTCATCGAGTAGGGTGCCCCATACACCGAAGGTGGCGGGCTCAAACCCGGCCTCGGCCAAACTGCAAAACAGAAAAATAGCCGGGCGTTGTGGTGGGCGCCTGTAGTCCCAGCTACTCAGGAGGCTGAGGCAAGAGAATCGCCTAAGCCCAGGAGTTGGAGGTTGCTGTGAGCTGTGATGCCACGGCACTCTACCAAGGGTGATAAAGTGAGACTCTGTCTCTACAAAAAAAGAAAAAAAATTAAAACTAAATAAAATAAACAAAAGGAAAGAAATTTAAAGGCAAACAGACTTTTAAAACCTGGCTGGCTATCCTTCCTTCCCTGCTTCTTCTCTTTCTCCCTCCCTCCCCTCTATCCTGCCTTTCATTCATCCAACTGGGTCTTCACGGAGCACCCACTATGTGCCAGGCATGCTGGTAGTTGCTTGGGATGCATTGGTGAGAGGAAACAGACCTTGCTGAGGGAAAAAGCCATTATGGAGTGCTGTAGACTGAACGTTTGGTCTCCCCCAAATACATATGTTGAAAATCACCAGTGTGATGATATTAGGAGGTGGGATAGTTGGGAGCCCTTGTTGACTACAAGTAGTATGGGAAGCCCCCTTGTCTCTCCTGCCATATGAGAGACAGCAAAAAGATAGTGGTCTATTAACAAGAAGCCCGCCCACACTAGTTACCAAATCTGCAGGTGCCTGGATCTCAGCGGGTGAATTTCTACGGGGGAGGCTCTGAATACGTCGGGCTTGTCTGTCCATAAAATGAAAAAGAATTCTATGCTGGGTATAATGCTAATATCAAGCAAAACCCAGAACTCACATACAAATGCTCTCTAATGTAGCCATTCAGGAAGGTGAGAATTTTACTAAAAAATGGTACCTTTCAGTAGAACTCTTATGATAATTATTTTTTCAGTAATGATAGCCATTGATTAAAAATTTTGACTCCTGCTGGGTGTGGTGACTCATGCCTGCAATCCTAGCACTCTAGGAGGCCAAGGCTGGTGGATCGCTTGAGCCCAGGAGTTCGAGACCAGGCTGAACAAGAGTGAGACCTTGTCTCTAAAAACAATAGCCTGGTGCTGTGGCGGGACCCTGTAGTTCTAGCTGCTTGGGAGGCTGAGGCAAGAGAATCACTTGAGTCCAACAGTTTGAGGTTGCTGTGAGCTTTGATGCCACAGCACTCTACTGGGGGCAAGAAAGTGGGACTCTGTCTCAACAAAAGAAAAAAAAAAGAAGAAATTTTTGACTCCAGGGAAAAGATATGTTTACAGCTGCTGATGTTCACTGAGCTGTGTCATATGCGTCAGTACATTTTACAAAGGGTTTAATCAGGTGAGCTGTTTAAGGAAGACAGTTAAAGGAGTTCATATAACATTTGTTTACTCTTCTCAAAGAAGAGCGAAAACTTGTTATAACGCAGACCAGGGAAGAAGCAGGAAATCAGGACATCACGAGCTACTGCAGAAGATGTCCTTGGGCCCATCGCTTTTCTACTGAATTCTCAGAATGCTACATTCTGAGAACATCGTGAAGAGAAATTGGTCAAACTCTAGTCTCTCTACAGAACGTCTGATGATAAAGACATGCGCTGCCACCCTGCACTCCCAGAAAACAACCGTACCGGAACCTGACACTGTTATCACCTGTGGAAAGAGTGTGTCCATCAGGAATGTGGATGAAAAAAAGAGAGAGACGGATACATCAAGTTGGCAGAGCCCATCTAAGTTTGGCTCCGGTGAGAAAAAGATGCTGTACACAGGCTTGGCACCCGTAGCACAGTGGTTACAGTGCCAGCCACATACACTGAGGGTGGTGGGTTCGAACCTGGCCCGGGCCAGCTAAACACCTGCAACAACAACAACATAGCCAGCAGTGTGGCGGGCGCCTGTAGTCCCAGCTACTTGGGAGGCTGAGGCAAGATAATTGCTTTAAGCCCAAGAGTTTGAGGTTGCTGTGAGCTGTGACGCCAAGACACTCAACCGAAGGCGACATAGTGAGACTCTGTCTCAAAAAAAAGAAAAAAAAAAAGATGCTGTAGATAGAGTGCCTAGTATGGTATAGACTTAAACACACCTGAATAAATGAGTGATGTTATAGAAAGTCAATTCTACAGAGTTATTTTTAGAGGCAAGGTGCACCATGATGATTTGGGTGAAGTTTTATTCATAATTTATGATATTTGTCTACAAATATTATAAAATTTCCCCTCTCCTTACTAGAATACTGTATTTGTTTTCTGGTTTTGTTTGTTCCTCAATATCCCCAGATTTAACCAATCACAGCACCCAGTGAAGGTAGCATTAGGAAAAGATTCCCAGCCCTGGGACCTGTCATCCGTAAGACAGTAATCTCTGTACTATCCTCAAGGCCACTCAATTTTGTTGTTCACAGAAGGGCACCATTTTTGGAATCTAATTTATTTCTGTTCCTCTCCTATTGTTTCAAAAGGTGAAACCAGAAATGTGAAAAATTACATTGAAATATAAATAATATAACTTTATGGGTTCTATCTAATATTCCTACTTTCAAGATTTCTAAAAATATTAAAGTAATTTTCTATATCCATTTGAAAGAGCTGGCACTTCTTCAGCAATTTTGATTGTTCAGACATGATCTTAAAATGAGTATGAAGTATAAAATAAATGGTTATGAGCACATATGTATCTATAGGAGATAGAATCTCAAGTACAAAGCAGTCCACTTACAGCAGATCATGTGAAACCATGTGCTAACTTCACATGGGCCCGTATGGACAGAATTCTTTAGCATAGAGAAAGTTAGGCAAAGTATTTGCCAGTGAAACCTTAAACCACCTGAGGTACAGGATTGTGAATATGAGGATGCTTTCCCTGAACTAGTGTCTTTTACATAACAAATAGAAGATCTTTGTTCTGGGCATTTTTTTTTAAGATAGGGCTTTTTAAGGAATGGAGTTATTTTGTCCTTGATAAAAAATGAAAGAGCCAGAGCCTCAAAAAAAGATCTGAATGTCTCAGAGGAACAGGGATACATGTTAGTCTACATACTCTAAAAGACAGACCTTAGGGCTTACAATTTTAAGAGTATTTTCCGGGAGACTTAAGGTAAGATCTAACTTTAAAAAAATGTTTTTGAAGGCCTAATTTTTTTTTTTTTTGTCTTGTAGAGACAGAGTCTTACTTTGTCACCCTTGGTAGAGTGCTGTGCAGTCACAGCTCACAGCAACCTCCAGCTTCTGGGCTTAGGTGATTCTCTTGCCTCAGCCTCCCGAGTAGCTGGGACTA
>CAUYRH010158493.1:0-31253 GCA_963574655.1 Perodicticus potto | reverse complement strand
GAGAGGGAGCAGGAGAGTTTGCTCCTCTCCTGGGTCCTCTTGCCTAAAGGTTTAGTTTTTCCTCTACTTATAATCTTCTTTCCTGTAAATAAAATCCTGACCTACCACTATTCTTCTTTCCTGTAAATAAATCCTGACTTACCACTACTCTTGTGGTCCACTGATTCCTTCTTTGAATCATTTGAGACTAAGAACCTGAAATTCCGGTATCATTCTCAAGATATTGTAACCAAAATGTTGCAACCTCCGTTAAACTTCGTTTTTTTAAAATCCATATAATGGGTATAAAATGAAGGCTGGCTCTGGTTCCAGGGCTGCAGTTTAGGAAGCAGGTTTTGGTTCATTATACCCATCGCTTGTAAGAACAATTTATTTTGATATTGCAGACTTGCATTCTGAATGGTTTGTGGAAACATTGTACCAGTTATTAACAATTTTGACTATCACCTCTGCTTATGTCTTGGTATGTATTTGTGAATATAAAATCGGGTGGTTTATGTGAAAGTGTTTTATGAAACATTATGTAAATGACAACAATAATGTTGGCTCTGAAAGAATGTTATCAATTTACAATTTAAAACAGTTTCCAAATATTCTTCATGATCTCAAACCCTTGTCTTATTTATTTTTGTTTCCCCAATGCCTATCTGTCCTAAATAACGAGATTCTGTACTTTGTGACCTGACCTGCCTTCATCACTAAAGACAGGACCTGTGATTTGTGACGGGAGGTGGAAGTAATTTGCATGAATCGGATTCCTGTTTTTGACAACTTAAACTAAGAAAGAATGTGTCCGTTGGAGAAACAGAGAAGGACAACTAAAAATTAAAACTAACTAACCCCATAAACCACCCAGACTTCTGTTATGTGCCTGACTTACACTCTAAGGCAGGACATTAGAGCCAAAGTCTGCACATATTGCCAAGGCTCCCAGGAGACTTCTTTTAGTCTAAAATCCTTCCTTGCTCTTGCGTGAGCCCCGCGCTTGTCAGCATTTAGTTTTTAAATTTGTGTGGACTGCTCCTCATCACTTCTACCAACACAATCCCAAAATCCCACATGTTTTTGGTGACTCTTTTGTCTTTGCAGCAAAATTACCCTAATTAACATTAAGGACTTACCAAATTTGGCAGTCCAGTGACTAGTGAAGTGCCTTGCACGGAATAGGAAATAAAATATCTAAGAAGAAAATGCCTATATCAAAAAACCCACTTTTTTTCTGTGAAATTTTCTTTGAATTGTCAATGCTATTTTTACTATATTTTGAAGAAAATTAAATGAATTAAGTAGGAAATCACCTTAAAGTCCATTAAAGTGAGAATTCTCTCTTTTCAAAATATCGTCAAGTGACATAATTTTCTCCAAAGACATATGAATTGACCTAAAAACTTCTTTACAGAAATCTTTTAAAATACACACTATAAATTGTCCTTAGACAGCATTGGTATTCCTGTTTGAGTTGATAAAAACCTTTGTAGTTCACTGCCATCTTCATTACGCATGAAATGTGACTATACGGAATGCACCGTGACTCTAGGAGCAATAATGTATTACCTTGAGGCTCACATAGATCAAAATCCAATGGCTAGATTGAGAGACAGGATAAAATGCAGGTTGAGCGAAATTACTTTTAGTTGAGGTTTCTTGACTTGACAGAATAAAGTTTTATGACTATTTGGTCAATTTTATAGTGAGTATCGTGCATCAGTCAAGAAGGCTGATGACCAACCTACTATTCTATTGGCTCTAATAACGTGTATTCATCTCTTTTCATTTTCCATGATAATATTCTATCATTTTAAAATTCTACTGTTATTATAGTCCATCGAAGCATATTTTTTTATCACCACAAAACTTCCCACAATGTCTTGTTCTCAACTTATGTCTAACACTAATTGTTCGTTAAATGATTCATATTCTAGTCCTGGTAATGGCCCAGGGAATGTAAATCTTAAATGATATAATTTTTAGAGAAAGTTACAAAATAAATTATGCACTAACAATAAGAATTATGCCTATGCAGATTCACCATTTATTTCTGACTGAGGCTAGTTTTCTACCAGTTTTAATTATCCTTTTTTGTTGTTTATATAAATTTATAGGCTACAAGTGCAACTTGGCTACATACATAGTGGTCAAGCCTGGAATTTTAGGGTATCTGTCACCTGAATCAAGTAATTTCTCATCGTCCACCCTCTTCCCACCCCCCATTCTTCCAAGTCTCCACTGTCTATCATCCCCCTCTGTAAGTCCGTGTTTACATCTTCTTAGGCACCCATTTATGCATGATAATGTGCGCTAGTTTACTTTTATATGTCTGGTTTGTTTCATTTAAGGTAATTTCCTTTTTTTCTTTTTTAAATAAAACGTCTAAGTTTTGGCTTGGCACAAGTCTCCTCAGCAAATTAGTACATTTTCCAGCTTCCTTTGAAGCTCTCTCAGAGTGGAAATAGGTAAACCCCTCTCATGTTGTCCCCTTGAAAGTAGCGTTTGCCCTTGACTCCCTCCCCCTGAGATGTGGACAGGACTGCAAGATCTGAAGCAATTTCCAAAGGTTCACAAGTTAGAAGCTGCATATTGGGAATAACAGAGCTGCCCTATTAGCCATATCCTGCCCAAACGTACCATAAAATACAGATACATGAAATTTGAATGTGCTATACCTTTTGGTTTCTTTGTTATAGTAACTCGGACTATAAACTGAGTTGTATTAGTATAATAGTACACTAACATTTCACAAAATTCCACTTGCACTTCACATCTTCATTCACTTCCTCGAATTCCTTCCTTTTGAAGAGATTACTTCCCTTTGTCCAACTGAGAGGCTTAATTCCTTTTCTTTGTGTACATCATGATTGCCTTCTTTCATCTCCCGGGCTATCATCTACGTTTTATAGGTACAAAAGTCACCCCACTTTCCATCCTGATTTATAGGCTTAACTGTTACAATTTACACATTTCTAGAAGTCAGGAAATGTATTTAATTTTTATGTCTTCATTCTAACTCTTCAGCACATTGCTTGGCACACGTTAATGATTCAAGACATGTATTTTGGATGAATGAACTCAGAAAACCTCCCAAAAGGAAAACAAAACCAGAGAAAAGCAGCTTGGGGACACTGGGATGGGGAGGGGAGAGCTGCCTCACTGCAGGTTTCCCTAAGGACAGAAGAATAAGGGAGAACACCAGAAATGGAAGGCTTGATTGTTATGCATTTGTGCCTCTGGGTTTTTTTTTTCCTTAATTTTAATTTTAATTTTTTGAGTGCCAGCTGGCAGAGTGCTCTCCTCCCCTACCAGCTGCCTGCCTGCGATGCTGGCCAGCTGCCAGCAGCTGTGGCTGTGGAAAGAGGGCTCCCGCAGTACCCAAGGCAGGCCACCGAACATCACTCCTTTCAGCTTTCTTGTTAACTTCCACTTCTTAGCATCTCACCATTAAGCTAGTTACCCTTTGAATAGTCAACTTTCTTCAAGAACTAAAGTGGACGTTGTTCCCTGAAGAAATGTTTAATTTGTGTCAACCTTATTTTCATAGCCTTGTGTATATATTCCAGTCACACTTGAAATTTGTGTTTGAAACTCTCAAGTATAGAAAAATGTTCCAAAACTTAAATAACTCAGCAAAAGTTGGTATATTAGGTAAGTGACTGTTTACTTCTTATTCATTTTCCTGGTATGTGAGATAGTTCATGAAGTCCCCACCCTCCTTTTTTTTTTCTTTTTTTGCCTCAGGCTATAGTCACGTTCCTATTAGTGGTAACCATAAGTTGTCACCTAATGGAATCAGTTCAGTGACCTGTACAAACTAAATTAACAATTTCTATCTCGTTCCCATTGGATGTGTCTAAATCACAGTTGGGTACCTTGTTAGCTGCCTCGGTTAAGACCTCAGTGAAAGAATGAGCCATCCTTCTCTTTCATCCCTGGGGGTTGTTACTTAGTGTACCAGAGGCTCATTAACAGCTTTGTGGAACTGAGATTGGCCACAATATACTTGTTCTAACAGGTTTTTTTTTACTTTGAGATATGGTAAAAATCTATTGCAAATCCTATTGACATTTGATTTTTAAACTATCTTACTTGTTTGTAATTTACTCATAATGTACGCATCCTCCCAATCTGTTGAAATATTGATTTTGATTTATGATTTAGTAAATTAAGGAATGGTTAGGTTGCAGATTCAACTTCAGAAGTGATTCACAGTATATAACATTTATATTGCCCTTTAGAGTTCCAGGAAGTCCTTCCACAAATACTATCTGTGAGCAAGTCAGGGAAGAAATTCATGTTCAATTCATCTTTATATTCTCAGCATCTAATCCAGTGTTAGCACATGGAAACTACATAATGCAGGGACTTTAGTGAGGTTGCTTGAATCTTTCAAGTCAAAAAAGCTGATGGATAGGATAGTATTAAAACCTGCCCACATATTCTTTAACACTCCTTCTATTAGTTTTGTATTTTGACTGCAACAAATTACCAAAAAGTAAATGACTTAAAACAACACAAATTTAATATCTTACAGTTCTGGATTTCAGAAGTGTAAAATGAAATAGCCGAGCATTGTGGCGGGCGCCTATAGTCCTAGCTACTTGGGAGGCTGAGGCAGGAGACTCACATGAGCCCAAGAGTTGGAGGTTGCTGTGAGCTGTGATGCCACAGCACTCTACCCAGAGCAAAAGCCTGAGGCTCTGTCTCAAAAAAAAAAAAAAAAGAAAAAGAAGAAGAAGCCTAAAATGGATCAAAAATCCAGGTAGGCCTCCAGCCTTCTGGGCACTCTAGTTGGGAATTTGTTTCCTGTGTCTTCTAGTTTTGAGAGGCTTCCTCACCATGGCTGGGGGCTTGGCCTTCCTCGGACCCCTGCTTTGTTCATCACATCTCGTTCTCTGATTCTGCTCTCTTGTATAAAAGTCTTTGTGTTTACACTGAACCCACTGGGGTCATCCAGGATAATCATCCCATCTTAAAATCCTTAACTTAGACATATCTACAAAGTCTCTTTTTGCCATATAAGCTAATGGTCACACATCTCTGAGATATCAAAAAGTGAAGTTTTGGGGGCTGTGGGACATTTTTTAGCTTACCACGCTTAAGAGGTGGCATCTACCTGCCTTCCCTTTGAATATGGACTGGGATTAATGACTTTTCTAAATCATACACTGGAATTTAGTGACACTACAGCATTTTAGAGGCTAGGTATATGAGTCAATACGATTTCTGCCTGGTTCTTTCTCTTTTGGATTTTTAAATCCTAAGTTATGTCATAAGAAATCTGGTTTACATGGAGGTTGCTAGGGTCGAGAGAGCCTGAACACCACACTTCCCTGTACACCCCACAGAAGAATGACCAAGAAACACCAACTGTTCTGGCTCCCAGAAGTTGGAGCTTCTCATTTTAGACATAAGACGTATAAGTGAAGAAGACAGTGAAACAACTCTGATCGTTCAGGTCATCTGACCACAATCATGAGAATGAACCAAGAAAGACTACTACTTGAGTCTAGAAAATAATACCAAATTCATGAGCAAAATGAATTTTAGTTACTGTTTTATGGGACTGCTTTGGGGTGATTTGATACATAGAAATAGACGATCAGAAAAATAGGAAGAATTTACAGGGAGAAAACAGAGCTTTAAACATGGCAGGTAGCATATAGTAACATTTATGAAGCAAACTAAAGTTGAAGAATAGTTAGAGTAATAATAAACACACTCCTGGACAGATGTCTCAGGTCCAAGATCTACTGTTTGTTTAATGTGTGAATTTTAGCATGATCATTAATATCTCTGTATCTCCTTAGCTGTAGAAAGGTAATAATAACAATAATACCTACTTTATATGAACGTTCTGACAATTACATGAAATAATATAAACATAAAATAATGCCTGAAATGAATTTATAATCATAACATATTAATTCAAATTATGTTATTATTTGATATTCGAGTAAGGCTCTCTCAGCCTTACTAGCTTCCTTCACAAGTATCATTAACCTCTCAAACTCACAAATGCTCAAATATAACTTAAGAAGAGGTCTCCATTGTCTGGGTTCTAGCTCTAATGTTCCTTTCAGAAACTTGATGGGGAGTGGGGCTCCCAAATACATGGCATCTTTAGCTGATGGAAACTCTAACTTGAACATTGATTGGGCATAAATAAGAGATTCCAGAAAGTATTACTAATGTCTCACACTTTTTCTGAGCTCATAAAGAGGCTATTTCTTCTGGGTAATCCTCTTGCCAGCAAATCAATTCTGTATTTCATTGTACTTTCTCCTACCATTTGCGTACTTTAAATATCTATCATTCTTTACATTCACTAGCTTTTTCAGGTGAAAGGAAACGTCCAACCACATTGCTATCAGTGAAGAATTTACGGAGTCCCATTATCTACACCCTCCCAGTTGGTTTCACCTCCTACCACATTAACCCTTATTTCAATCATTTGTAATTTCTTAAAATCCCTGATTGCTCCAATGCTTCTCTTTTTCTCTTTTTATTTAACAGATGGCCTCAACTCCTAACTCACAGAGAAATATAAAGTCCATGGACTTTTACATTGCCTTTTTTTCCTTACCTAAAACCTTCTGTACATCAAGTCAATTAGCTGTAATTGGCAAGCTGCAGTCAATGTTTGATCTCAGCTGATGCCTTTTTCAGCCAATCATGACAAAATGTTTCTCTAGGGATTTTTACTACTGGTAAGAGAAGCTTAATGCTTTGTGGCTTAACCTATCATTAGAATTTCTTTTTAAAAGCCCACAGTTACAGAAAGGAAAAAATGTGTGTGTGTATATATATATTTTTAGAGATTACTTAATTTTTGTCTGCCTTTTGTTTTTCTTCTCTGTTTGCAATACCATTACCTCTTCACTCACACACACATACTCTTCACACTTACAGCTCTCACTTTCTGTGAACTAAAGACTCCAAGCAATAATCTATTTGTATTTGGAATGGAAATCGTAATGGGGTTGTCGGTTGTCTGTCTTTCATTTGAGGCTCTTCTTTCTACATTCTAGAGTTACATGAATAATTTCTTCTGCTCTAAACATGTCGATGAGAATTGTGACATCAACAGTTCACCCTGCATTTTCATATTTATGGCCTAACTTGAACAATACACTCTACTATCAAGAAAAATTCAAGTTAATAAGGAAGGAAGACCCTCCGAAGAATCTGAACTGGCAATGATGAGCGCTGGAGAAGATGTAGAGAAAGAGAAACCCTCATACACTTTTGGTGGGAATGTAAATTAGACAGCCACTCCAGAGAACAGTATGGAGGTTCCTCAAAAACTGAAAATGGAACTCACATAGAACCCAGAAATCCCACCGCTGAGTGGGATACAAAAGAAAAGAAATCTGTGAATAAAAGGTATACCTTTACTCTCATGTTTATTATAGGATTATACACAGTAATCAAACTATGGAATCAAATGTCCATAAATGAATAAAGAAAATGTGATACAGATACATAATGAAATATTATTTAGCCCCCCCCATGATATTCTGTCATTTACAACAACATGGATGAAAATGGAGGACATTATCATAAGTAAACTAAGGAAGAGACAGAAAGGCAAATAGTGTATGTTATAACTAATATGTAGAGTTAAAAAAATAAATTCATAGGGATATAAAGAAGAGTAATGGTTACAAGAAGCTGGAAATGATCATGGAGTGAAGGGAATAAAGAGTGGATGGCCAATGGGTACAGAAACACAGAAAAAGGAATAAATTCTTGTGTCTGGTAGCACAATAGTTAACAATAATTTACTGTGTATTTCAAAATAAGAAAAAGAAGAGAATTGGAATATTCCTGACACACAAAAATGATAAATTCTTGAGATGATGTGTACCCCAACTGTCTTGTTTTGATCATTACACATTGCATGCTTGTATCAAAACACCGCATCTACCATATAAATATGTACAACTATTATGTATCCATAATAACTAAAAATAATAAATTTTAAAAATAATGCGTTTGTAAACTAAATATGGAGAAGAATGTAAACATGAAAATAACCCCTTTGGAAGCCTCAGAAAATTTTAGGAAGTGTATTGATTTTTATAAACATGCAGGATGGGACCTGTAGCAATTTTCTTTGTGTATTAAAAGGAATATTAATTCAAGAAACATGAAAGAATTTTGTTATTACTCCACATTTTCACTCCAGTCTACCTACGTCTACATACTGATCTAAAGTTTAACAGTCACATGTAATAAAACAAATTCCCAACTGAGTTCAGTGTTTATTCCCATAATTACTGATTTTCTCCAGCGTTTCTTATTAGTCAATAGCACCTACACTAACCGGCAGTCATCTCTCACCTTTCCTTCTCATTTCCACCATCAGCTCATCAGTCTATACGCTCTATTCTTCAACAGCTTTCGAATCTCTCTTCATTTCATCACTCATCCTCAACCCTGGTGCGATGGACTGAATATTTGTGTCCCTTTCCCACCCCTAAATCCATACATCAAATTATTGACTTTCAGAGTGATGGCATCAGGATGTGGGCCTGTGAAAACAATTAGTGTTAGATGAGGTCATGAGGGTAGAGTCACCAGGATGAGACTAATTGCTGTATAAAAAGAAGAGACAGATCTCTTTTTCTGATGTGCATATTTCAAAACAAGGCCATCATCAGAAGACATAACCAGGAATCTGGCCTGCACCAAGAACCTGACTGTGCTGGCAACCCAAGCTCCAGTCTGAGTTCCAGCACTTAAAATTATAAGAAATAAGTGTTTATTTTTAAGCCATCTGGGCAATGGTATTTCCTTCATGTTTCCAAAATTTACTAAGACATCTGTGTTACCACATCAGCTCCTAGAAATCCTGGCCGCCACTTATTTTGTTCTGCATTTTACTTTTAGAGCTATCTTTCTACAGAACAAAATTGGATTATCTGTGTCTAAGCTACTACTTGATTTTACTGAGTATCTACTACGTGCTGGCTTCAATTCTCTGACCTTTACCTTTACCTATTAATTTAATTTTTTTATCCCAGCACAACTGTGAAGTAGATATTACTCTTATCATTTCATAGCAGAGTAAACTAAAGAAAAAGGTGTAATTTTCTCAATCGGTGTTAGAATACAAAATACAGGGTTCTTAATTGCAGCACTAAGCAGTAATGCCTAGTAACACCTTTTGCAAGATTCCTTTGTTTTACACATAAATCCTTTCATAATTTATTCCATTGACTACTTGTTTCTTCCCCTTTGACATTCTAATCACCAGTTTATAAGCTATAATAGAGCTTCTGTGTCTTTGCACATGATTCTCTGCCCAGCCCACTTAATACTCATTCTCTAAAGCTCATCATGCATGTCACCTTTTGCAAGAAACCACTCTCACGCACCCCACACAACTTATTTATGGTACTTCTTTTCCTACCATCTTCCACAGCCCTCCCTGCTTATCTCTCACAACACTGGGTTGCCATTGTTTTTTACTACTGCCCACCCCCAGTAGTTGGTGAATTCTTTGGGTGAAATGACTGTGTCTTGGTATGCTCAACATAGTACCTTATTGATAGCTCAGTTCCCATAAAGGCTTGTTGAATGAATCACCTATGATCCTGTGGGTTAAGCAGTGGCCATTCCTTCCTAGCTGTAGATGTTGTGGTTTTGTCAACAAATCTATTTCCAGCTACCCTGCTGACTGAGAAGTTCAGTGTTTCAACTATTGGGTTTTTAAAATTTCTTTACCTAAGAAGTTTTACAACTGTGTATAGCTTTAGAATTTTTTTTTTTTTTTTTTTTTTTTTTTGCATTTTAAGTAACAATGCCTATTTTTTGGAACACATTCCATCTAAGACTGAAGACTTGAGGATAAAGAACTTACAGAAAATTTCATTCTACTATTAAACTTTGGAATGTAATTTTCAAAGTGGAAACAGAATCCAGGAGTTATATTTAGTTTCTAAATTGGCATTTAGCTGGAGCAGAGTATTGAAAATTGTCTTTCAATTTTCTGTTAGCTTGTCAGCTGGTATATGTTCAATGACTTCAAGGTATTTTGTCTGCTACGAGAGTAGCGTAAGTACTGTAAAAATGATCTGTGACTAGTGGAATTAAATTTTCTATGGAGCAAGTGTCTTCTTATATAATAATGATCATAAAGTACTGTTCCTTTATATTAAGAATATAATATGAAAAAAATGATGAGTGTTTTCATTCACAAAGGAATAGAGTTTAATAAAGGGGTTTAGGGTCATACTGTATTAATAGATAACAATATATTCATTTTCTTTATCTGAATAATAATTACATATTTTATGAGTTCAGTCATCAGTCTAGGAAAACCCGTTCAGTAGCAACACCAGGAATCATGTGTTTTTCATTTTGTATTAATTAAATCATGCCAGACATAATGCAGGTTGCCAAGATAAAGAGATTTTTCAGCAGTTAAATTTCATACTTGCTTATAAAACAGAAGGTACTTCAAATTTTCTTAACCCAATGCTTATCACTTTAATTATGAAGACCAAATGTCAACTTGTCTTTACAGGGATATTTAACAAGGCAATTTTTTTTTTTTTTAAATCTTGTACAAACTATTTGTATTGCAATATTCTGGCATAGCTTTTAAGGTAAAAGCATCTCCTTTATTGCAAAAGCAAACACCTTCGGGACATATTAAATGTGGTTGCTGCTTTTTCCTAATTTTAGTGTAATATTCAGTTTAGCATTTCTGCAAGACACCAAAGAAGATTTGTGCTAAGGATAACAGAGAGACCACTTGTAACAATAAGGATAGATATAAGTTTATGTATCTTTTATAAAACTGTTTCTCAGAAATACTTAAAGAATCAAAAATTATTTTATTTTTATTTTTCAAAGGATGAGAACTGTGTTAATTTCTTTTCTATTTTGTCATTGTTGTCATCATGACCTTCCTAGAACTGAGGGAGAATTGGTCAGTTTATTAGTTTGCAATGGCTGACACAACAAAATACTATGGACTGAGTGATTCCCATAGACATTTATTTTCTCACACTCTGGAGACTGGAAATCCACGATACATGTGCAGATACATGTGGTTTCTTTTGAGACCTCTGTCCTTGGCTTGAGAAGGTTGCCTTCTGCCTGTGTCCTCACGTGACCTTTCCTCTACCTGTGCACCTCCTTCTCATCTTTCTGCACATCTGAAACACGAAATTTAAGAAATAATAAGCATTCATTGTTTTAAGTCAGTAAGTGTTGGTGTGGTTCATTACACAACAAAATCTACTGAAAAATATACCTAGCATTTCAGTCCTAAGTTATTTCTCATTTCCTTTTAAATATATTTTATACTTCATGGGATATAGAAGACTCTTTAAAATTGAATCTGTATTAATGATATTTGTACTTTTAGCTTTATCTTTTATACTTCTCCCCATCTATAACCCTTGCATCTCATCTTAGTGACATTTATAGCTGCTTGTGAGCCTCCAAATATTCAGTGACCTCTCACAAATCATTGACTTTGCTTATATCTCTCTTCCCACCTTCGTCAGTTTACTGCTCCATATTCTCAACCCCTCAGGAGGTAAATGTCTGTTTATTTTTTCAAAGCTCATTTCCTACCTTTGAATTCTTTTTAATTCACTGACTTACAGTGCTGTATATTTGTCTTCATTCATTGAATAAAAACCTTTAATTGCACGCATTTATTTATATTTATTGCTCTCTATTATAAGTGAGCCAGACTTTGACAACATTACCATTACATATTTGTTTTTGCATCCAATCTCTAATAGTGTTGATGATATATACTTAATGCAAGGTAGGTAAATGACAAATAGGGGAAGAAAAGAAAAAAGAAAGATGGTCCAAAAATAGATAATAGGTAAAGACTTCTTATTTTGCTAGGACTAGGAAGGGGGCTCACGGTATCATTTTCCACCTTCCACTGACTAACAAATCAGGGACTACAGAAAGGCAATCAGGGAAGATCTTCTGCTGGAAGTGAAGGACCAAGAAGGATATTAGGGAATGGAGGAGTCCAGTAAAGGTCTGGAACCTCCAGTGTGTTGACACTGGGAGTGGACCAATGATATTTAATGGGTATCTAGGAAATTTAATTTTTTCCATTGTATTTCTTTGTTGTTAAAGATTATTTATTGTGTTCTTCCATTTTTTTAATCAGCCTTTTCTCTGTCAATCATACTTTCCTATCTTATCACAGAACTTATTTTTTTTATTATTTTGTTATTTTTTGGGGGGGATAGAATAGCGACAGTTATACATAATCCTTATTTGGGTGAAGATCATTTTATAGTTGTAAACCTTTTGATTTTAATATGATACTTAAACTTCCCATAATCATCTTACTTTTAGTACTTATGTTCTGTGAGAGAATCAACAGTGAAGGAGATTTATTCAGTTTGAGTTCTTTAACATCTATCAGGATTAAGTTGGCAGTGGTGCTTTGATAGAATTAATATCCCCCCTTACTCCTTGGCATAGAAAGATATGAATAATTTGAAGTCTGATCTTCATTCTCTCCTTAACTAACAAATCTTCTGGCTTCTTAAAAAAAAGATTGACTTATTTCAGAAAGAGCATAGAAAAATCTCTTTAGCATATGACTGTGATAAGACATAGCTTTACACGGGTGTCCAAACTCTTTTCTTTCTATTGTCACATATTGCAAGAAGAAGAATTCTCTTGGGCCACGCAGTAAATGCAAAACACTAAGGAAAGCTGGTTAGCATATTGTTCATCATATCCCACACCACAGAGAGGCCGAAAACGTCCTCACAAAATCATCAAGTGGCCCACAGCTGCTCTAGAATAAACACTTGGTTAGAATAATTTTGGAAGAATCACAATGAAATAAAAACATCCAGGCATTGGAGTTAGAAAAAAAGCCTGAGTTTAAATCCATGCTTGGCTTCTTATTAACTCTGTAACAAGGAACCTATTTTACCCTCTCTCAGGGGCAGTTTCTGAATTTAACATAATGAGATTACTGTTAATGTTAACCTAACACTCCTAAAGTGAAAACCAGAATGTTTGGTATTTAAGGGTTTCTTGACAAATTATTCCTTCCTTCTCTCTTTCATATTCCTCAACCACAACAAAATCAAACATTACGAATCTACAGTTGTTTCTTTAGGTATTTGTTCACGAAGCCTGAGTGGTGTCACATGTTGGAGATGCTTAACTCTACACACTATATGCAAACACAGAATATAATTCCTATTAACAATGTGAAATGCCTTTAGGACTTCTTTAGAGGGATTGCATTTGCAGTGTCCCATTTACTTCACTTTTCCATGTCCTACTAAATTCATGGGAGATATTAGAATTAAATCTAGTTGAGGAGGCAAAATATTCAAAAGCTATTCAACTGCATGACTGTCTATCTATCTATCTATTCATAATATGACTAGAGATATTTATATATGGTTACTAAATATTATATATACAATTTATACAGACATAAATATATATATATATATATATATATATATATATATATATATATATATCATGTATCTATATATATCCAAAAGAAATGAGTGGTAGAAATGGGTACAGAACACTTTTATGGTAAAATAATTATACACATACACACATACATAATTTTTCCTAACCCCAAAAACGTTTGAGGATGGTTAGTGTGAGGTTTCCCAGAGCTTAACTTCGTAAGTATATTCTGAAGACCAAAAAGACAGGAGAGGGAGAAGGAAATGGAGAGAACCAATCACCAAGATGAGTTGACATCCTGAAGTCATCCTGTCAACAGTTCTAGGCCCAGACACCACACTCTTTTTCAGATCATTTTTTTCTTTGCCTTGAGGATATAAGCAAAGAAAGAGTCATATCAGCTTTGAAAGGGATCTCTCTGAGAGCAGAAAATCTGTCCAGATCTAGAAGATATGTTTGCTGGTGTCAGCATGAAGACAGTGGAGGGCCTCAGAGGACTGTTGGAGCAGCTCATTATCTTTGGCTCTGTTCTTTGGTCTTTTGGGAGTAGCTCTTCTTTAATTCTGCGTTCATTTTTTGAGATGTTGATTCTGGCTCCCTGAACTACTGCAAAGAGTTGCCTGGACTCAGATTTTAGAGCAAGCAATTGCTACTAAATGCTTCCTGCAGGCCAGTGACAACAGGAAGGGTATTACAAAGAAATTGAGAATGTAGTGGGTGAGTCAGATTGAAAACTAAATAAATATGCTAAAAAGTTAAAAGTAAGCGTGATAAAGGAAATGGGATATTGAAACGTGAAGTAATGTCATATTCCTTATTCAAATATCTATATTTTCCGTGACTTTGAATAAGCATTAATTTATATCTTGGATCCTATTACTTAGATGCTACACCTTGGGAATGCATGTGATTTATCTCCCTGATGAACCCAATTTGACGGTGGTAGGGGAGGGGTAGATTTAGAGGTTTGGATAAAGAATGAGGGAGGGGTGGGGAAAGGAAGAGCAGAGAGAGGGAAGGAGTGAGGGGGGTGGGTTCTTGGGGCCTTGGTGTATGCCACACCTTTTGGGGGCAAAACACAATTGTAAGAGAGACTTTACGCAACAAATGCAACCAGTGTAACATGGTTTCTTGTACCCTCAATGAATCCCCAGCAATAAAAAAAAAAGCCACAGCAAAGATGGTGCCTTCTTTCTTTGTAACAACCACCACCTCTCGGTGTATGTTTGAGCAAACATAGACAGCAGCTCCTGTGAGTCTGCAGCAAGAAGGAGTCTGCAAAGCTAGATGGGGTAGGAGCAAAGATTTCACCAGTCCAGAAGACTGAGTTTGGAATCACTTACAGGCTGGTGATTTCTGACAAGTTCCTTAACTTAGCTCATCCCATGTCCCAGTCTGATAAAATAGATTCACAATAATACCTATTCCATAGAATTCAGAATTAAATAAGATGATCCACATAAAGAATTTAGCACAATATGCTATCCAAGAATATTTCCTGTTTTTTACTAATGTGAAATATGTTTCAATAATTGCAATAATATTTTTCCTTTATTCTATCTATAAACCTTTATACATGTATATGCAGAAATATACACAGTTTGGGACTAAATTTGGAGTAGAGTAAAATTTCAGGAATATATGTAAATTTGTTTTTAAAGGCACACACACTGCTACTGTATATCAGAGATATAACTCCATTCCTTATTGAGTGTTGATCTTTCTCTTTGAATTCTCACTTAACTTACAAGGGTCATATCTTTCATAACATATTTTCTGATGCCTTAAAGACATTCAGTTAGTGGTTTCTATGTATTCCCTTGAAATCAATCAAAGTTTAGTAATCATCATGTTTTACTTCAACTACTTTTTTACCTTTTCTTCTGTTTTTCCTTGATAGATGCCTATATATAATGCTGTTTGTATAAAATAGTGGACACCTATTTTATGTCCACCTAAACTAGTGGACCTTGTAAACACCGAGGTATTCTCTGCTGAATAAGTGAGTGGATGGATGAATGAGTCACTTAAATATACAATTAAGACAATGGCTATTGTTATAATCAAAGTGCAGAAAATTCGTAGATTCACAAATTCTGTAATCTAAATTAATAAGTGGCACCACTATGAAAAATTTATATTTCTCACACTTTTCAAACTTTATATCTTAACAACATTTGTTTTCTATTATGGAGTCATGTACAAAAAAACATACAATAGAACCTTAAGTCTCTTCAAAACAATATATTATAATACATCAATTATTAAAATGGATCATGTACTAATACTGTGATAGATCACTTAAAGAAATCACATCATCTTTTAAGGGCTGAATAGTATACCCTAGGAAGGGTATGTGGCACACCTTTTGGGTACAGGGCACAACTACAAGAGGGATTCTACCTAATAAAAACAAATTGGTACCCTCACATTAACCTGAAATAAAAAAAAAAAATAAATAGTGTCTTTTTTTTTTTTTTTTGCAATTTTTGGCCAGGATTGGGTTTGAACCCGCCACTTCTGGCATATGGGACTGGTGCCCTACTCCTTTGAGCCACAGGCACTGCCAAAATCATGTTACTTTTTAAATCTTTTCTGCGTACATACACTTTGTGATGTGACTTTTCACGTCCCCTTAACAAGAATGGTATCTATTTCTCCATCACGTTTGCCAAAAGAATGTGTGGATGGAGAGTGACATGGAGAGTGCTAACTTGGAGCGTATAGTGGCCTTGAGGCTTTCTCTCTCTTTCAGAATGTTGATAGGATCATGTGAACACCTCAGTATTACCTGGTAGATTAGAGACGCATGAACTATGCCAGATACACCACCCAAGAACCAGTTAGGCACCAGGTCAGTGAGCCTCCCAAGTAAACTACTGGCTGATGACAGAGTAAGTAAAACCAGACAATATCAGCCAAGGCTGGATTAGAAAAGCAAATTTGCCTGGCTCATTCATAAATCTAGATATGACAATAAATTTCTATAATTTTGAGACAATGGATTTGGTGTGGTTTGTGATAGATATAGCAATATATAACTGATTTACCAATATATTGGTAGGATACTAATTCCTTTAATATAATATGTGCATACTCATTCACACCTTATACAGACATCACATTTATACATTTTTCTATATACATGCACACTTATATGCATGTATTTATTAAATGAAGGGAGAGGAAGAGAGACAAAAAGAGAGTGAATTAGGAAACATTTTTTTTCATCTTTTACATGGATGACAGAGAAAGTTCTAATTATGCTAGTCTGATATACACTATGTTACTGCAAATCTCTTTCCTTAAGTTTTAACTCAGAATTCTCATAAATAATAGCTGCCTTTTGATGGTGGTGCCAACTCTAACAAATAAAATAGAGTAGGAGAAAAATTTGGAACTATCTGACAGTACTCAGTGAAGAATCAAGCCTAAAGCTCTGGTAGGTGATATATCTTTGGTCCGAACAGTGTAATCTCTTGCAGATTGGGAATGTCTAGGGTCCCAGGACATACAATGATTTTAGACCTTCTTTTTATCCACTGCGAAACAGATGTATGTAACAAACTTATCAAGGACTTAGTTTATTTATAAACATAAGAAAATAATTCAAGTTTTCTTTCTTTGGGTAGCATTACAATATTTCAATAACTCAGCTGGTCATGCCAGTAGTTTTTTAATGTAAAATACTCCTATATCTTTGTAAGATTGCTTAATTATGTGTTTGTGGACCCTATGGAAAAACTTAATTCCTAGTCTTTTTATTTCAGTTTGTGTGTGTGAAATGCAGACAATAAAATCTAAAGACTTCTGATTTTGGTAAACATGGGACATTATTGGGAACAAAATGTTCAAAAAAAGTGCTGCAATAAATGGAAAAGAATATGGAAGTTCTTAAAACAAACAGAGAACCACCTTTTGACTCAGCAATGTCAAATGTAAGGAATTGCTGAGTCAAAAGGTGGTTCTCTGTTTGTTTCCCAAAGGAAATAAAATAAGTATCCTGAAGAGATAATCTGCATTTCTATGCTCATTGTATCATTATTTTAATAGCCGAGATACAGAAATAATTTAACTGCCCAGTGATGGATGAGTAAATAAATCAAATACAGTAATCTCCCCATTATCCAGCACTCATGGTAATTGGTAGATACTGGATAAATGTATTACCTGAGAGTTACTCTTACAAATAAGCCTGAGTAATTCTATACCCCATACCAGACTATGCCGTATCATAAATTCTACATTGATTAGGTATTACTAATGAGTACATTGATTAGAATCAAATTAAAACAAAGACAAACTTCACTTACTCTAACAAATTTTATTATATTATAAAATACAGGTAATGTATTCAGAGGTCTCTCAAGTCCACAGAAGGAGACTGGCCAGAGCAAGGTAGTTTAGCAGAACCTGAGGCACTAGGTCGTAAATGTAAATGTACAGGTACATATATAGTGGAATATTCTTTATGCATAAAAAGGGAAGGAAATCTTGCCATTGATGATAACATGATTAACCCTGGAAACATTACGCTGAGTGAAATACGCCAGACACAAAAGGAGCAGACCATATGATCTTACTTACATGCAAAATCTGAAAAACTCAGACCCATACAAGAAGAGCAGAATGGTTGCCAAGGGCTGGATGATATAAGAACTTGAGAGATGTTGGTCAACGGGTACAAATTTTCAGTTATAAGAAGGACAAGTTATAATGCATAGCGTGGGTGATGATAGATGTAGAAATTAATTTGATTGTAGTGATAATTACACAAGGTGTACATACATCAAGTCATCACTTTGAATATGTTTAACCTTTGTTTGCCAATTATATAGTGTTTTACTTTTTTATTATCCTTTTAAAAATTTCAGATTACTATGAGGCACCAATGTTTAGGTTCCATTGTTTTCATTTCTAAGGTAAAGATCAAGTTGTAGTTGAGCCCTTCACCTGGGGCACTGGACAAAAGATTTAAATATAAATTTTTTAAATAGAATAATTTAAAAGCATAATTTTTGTCACTTATTATTTATGCTCAAGGTTGCTTTTTTCATTTCTATATAGATTTTAATATGTTTTTCTATTTCTGTGAAGAGTATTACAAGAATTTTGATAGGAATTGTATTGAATCTTTGAATCACTTTTCAGTAATATGGACATTTTGACAATATTGATTGTTCTAATTCATGAGCCGGAAACATGTTTCATTTATTTGTTTTCACTTTAATTTCTTTCACCATTATTTTATAGTTCTCATTACATAGATTTTTTATCTCTTTTGTTAAGTGTATTCTTAGGTATTTTATTCTATTTTTATAGATGTTGTAAATCAGATTGCTTTCTTAATCTCTTTTCCTGTATTATTGAAGTATAGAAATAGGACTGATTTTTGTCCATTGATTTTATATTCTGTAACCATATTAAATTTCTTTATTAATTCTAACAGTTTTTTAATGGGGTCTTCAAGACTTTCTGTACATGTTTTCTGCAAACAGGATCAATTTGACTTCTGCCTTTTAATTTGAATACCTTTTGTTTCTTACCTTCACCTAATTTCTAGAACTTCTAGAATGATATAGTATAAAAGTGGTGAAAATGATCAGCCTTGTCTTGTTCCATATTTCAGAGGAAAATGTTTCAACTTTTTCCTTCTAAATATGATGTTAGCTGTGAGTTTGTTATGTATGACCTTTACTGTGCTGAGGTAGGTTCCTTCTATACTCAATTTGATGTGAATTTTTATTATAAAGGGATATTGGATTTTGCAGAATTTTTTGGCATATATTGAAATGATCATTTTATTATTTAATGTGGTGTTTATCGATTTTATATGTTGAACAATGAGTTCACCTCTAGAATGAATCCCACTTGATCATGGTGAATGACTTTAACATGTTGAATTCAGTTTGCTAGTATTTTATTGAGGATTTTGTTATCATCTATGTACTTTAGGGATACTGACCTATAGTTTTCTTTTCTTTTCTTTCTTTTTTTTTTTTTTTAAGTGTGTGTTCTTGTCTGATTTTTTGAATCAGGATAATGCTGGTCTCATAGAATGAGTTTGGAAGTATTTCCTCCTCTTCAAGTTTTTGAAAAAGTTTGAGAAAAATTGTTATTAGCTTTTCTTTAATTGTATGGTAGAATTCAGCAGAGAAGCCACCAGATCCTGGTTTTTCTTTGATGGGTGAGTGTTTATTACTGCTCCAATCTCATATTTGTTATCGTTCTTTTCAGGTTTTCTATTTCTTCAAGATTCAATTTGGGCAGGTTGTATAGATACAGGAATTTATCCATTTCTTCTGGATTTTCCACTTTATCCATGTATAGTTATTGGTGATGGCCTCTTTGTAATCCTTTGTATTTCTGTGAAATCATTTCTAAGGTTTTCCTTTTCACATTTTTCTTGGCTCTTTCTCTGTATTATTTTCAAATTACAAGTTTAAACCATCTCCAATGGTGCACAATCTATTAATCTGGAAATTTTTTTGTGGGGATGTTTAAAGGTGTACAATAGATAGGTGTTTCCATTCTGAAATGTTTACTCTTTTTTTGCCCGATAACCAGAATGGAACTACTTTCGAAAGTTTACAGTGACATAGTTCCTTAGACCACCTCAGTGGATGAAAACTGTGGCTGAAAATTGGTGGTAGGCTTTGTAAGATTTTCCTTTATTTCTTTTCCCTCTCTGGTCCAAGTAACTTTCCCTTGCTATTTCCTGGGTGAAATAAGGGAGTCTAATTTGCTTCTGGTTCACTTTTACACAGGTCTCCTTCTACTGCGAAAAATGATCTAGAAAATACCCTATTTTTTCATTTTTATTTGCAAGCCTCAAAACTAATGTACAATTTGCAATTTGATTGGGTCTTACTTGGCAAGAGCCTTTAGGTCTTTTTTACTGTGCTTGTGTCTCTCCTGTCCCTTTTTTAAATAATTAATTTTCATCTATTATTCAGCCTGGGGAATATTACCAAGACCCTGTTATCAGGGCCCAGGACTGGGCAGATCTGGGGCCCGGCTTAACTAGTTTCCGGACGCAGACTGCTAACTTACCTTGCTCTGGTACAGTTTCTCTTAGGTGCCTGAGGGCTGTCTACTTCAGCAGGAGAGAGAGAGTGTCTTAGAGAGTGTAAAGCAGTCTTCTTAGAAAGATAGATCTTAGTCTTTAGCAGAGCTTGGTAATCTTCAGCAGAGAGACGCAGTGCTGGCGTTCTGCAGGCAGGAGAGGAGACAGAGTTAGCGAGTCCGTGACAGAATGCACATGCTCCTGACTGCCTTCTCCTCCAGCCTAATATAAGGCTGATCTCCTGCCTCTCAACACCACAGGGGTAGAGACTGCCAATTCACCACTACTCTTATCTTGTAAGCTCTCATGCTTGTTAGGAGAGCTAAATCCCTCTCCATGCCCTTTCCACCAAGGTGTTCCATTATTGAGCTACAGGTATTTCTTATAACTCTCACTCCTAGCCATAGGCTATATGGGCTGCAACACCCTGTCTCATGTATATGTTCTAAAGAAATAGGGATGTTCTAAGTTTCTTTTAAAATGAGAAGTTTAAGGTAAGAACCAGAGAAGAAATAGAGACTATAGAGAATTTTAATAACTATGTTTAGATTCCAGAGGACTTAAAGAATGAAGTATTATAGTTAGAAAGAGAGAAGTATGGAGTGAAGTATGGAGTCAGGAAGAAGGTTAGACTAGGAAATTTCTAGAGATGATGACCTAGGATTGTAAACATGACACAACCCAGCTATAAGATATTTGTGATTGATAAATCTTGATATTTCAAGGTAGAAAATTAGAGTGTTTATGAATATGAAGATTTTTCTGGGAACTTCTGAGTTTTTGGAATTGGAGCTCTTTCTTGATCCTTAAAACCCCTTATTCAGAGCAAGATTTCAGGATTGTCTCTTAACCTTTAGTGATATTGGCTGAAGTGAAAGTGGAAACAAATGGAGGGTGTGATATCTTACTCATGCTCTGGTGCTTCTCTTTCTTGTTCCTAGAGTTGGAGGAATACCATTTCACTATAAAATTATCATCCATAGACTCCTGAAACGAACTCTAAAATAAATTCCAAGAATCTTCTCATTATTCTTATAAAAACATTTTAAATTATATTTTTATTATGTTTGCTTGTGTATGAAAGATAATTTGATTTTTAAAGATTAAAGTTATTCAAACTTTGTAGATTTTCTTGGATATTATTTTAAAATGTAGGTATTGTACTGTTTGCTAATAATACCATTTTCCTCCTGTCTAATTATTATACATTATATTTTCTTGTCATATTATACTGGCTAAGTTCCATAGTAAAATGTTGAAAAGAAGTAGTGATAATTGACATGCTTATTTTTGTTCTTAGTTAAAAGGGAATATGTCTTTTTTTTAACCGTATGTGAATTTCTTTTTAAAGGTATTTTTGATAGATCTCTTTTAGCAGTTAAGGAAATTATGTCTTATTTGGACTCAAAAAGGTATTTTATTTGAAGTTCATGTTAAAAATCATAATTCCAACAAATTTAGGAGAAGCGTTGTTCTGCAGGCACCAAAGCTGAAATTGAAATTGCTAACTTAATCAATTACATGCCTAGGTGCACATGCTTTTGCAGGCCAACCATTCAGTTGTCACCTGATTACTTCTGAAAGTTAGCCAGTCAAGGGAAGATTTATTCAGATAAATTGCCTCTGACAGTCAACAAATTGACAACACTCTCCCCTCTGAGTAACTACACTTTACCAAATCATTGCTATCTATAATTTGTGTCTCTGAAAATCCAGTAATCCTGAAATCTCCCAATTCTTAAACATTCAGAATTCTTCTTTGTTCTAGACTTATTGACTAGCATAGCTCTTCCTTAGTATAGTAAACAATAAATGGAAGTTTTATTTTAATTACAGCTACTGAAATATGATCCTTAGACAATTATTGTGATGAGCATATGTTTAAAGAATCCTATTACTTAAATGAACTACATTAGACTAGTTTTTAATGTCAGGCTATCCATGTATTTCTGGAATAAGTCCAATTTAGTAGTGATACTATTTAGTTTTGTAAATATAAATTAATAGATTCAAATTGCTAACGTTATATTTAGATTTTGCTATTATTTTTATGAGATAGTCCCATAACATTTAAAATATGCTATTATCATTTTTTTGTTATCAAGATGGTTTGAGCTTTGTAATTTGAGTTTCTGTGCATATTGAAATAAATGATAAAACATTTTAATTATATTGCACAGATTATCTGAACACATTCTGGTTGATGAACTTCCATGTAAGTACTTACTTTGGCCATGCCTTGTATATTACTTTAAAATTCTTTAGAACACTTACGCTGGTCAAGGTTGTAGTGCCTAGTTCCAGGCAAATGTTGAGTTGCTTTGAGCAGTAACCACTGAGTAACTCATCACCTTGAACTACTCTATGTATCTGGCATTTTCTGCTATGTGACCACATTCAGAGCCACATTTCATTCATGTATGCGCATCCTATAAGTGAAAAAAACTTAATGACTTAAGGGCTACATTTTTTCCAAGAAAGAAAGAGAGAAGATTAACAAATGCTTCTCTTTTTATTAGTCTAGGTACAGAGTTATGAAACATTTTCTTAGACCCAGCAGTTTGTACCTAGAGGGAGGACAATTTGGTAAATCCTTCTGTTTATTGTTCATCTTTTCTTTTCATTCTACTTGTCCTTTCCTCTTGTTACACAGAATCACATTCCCATAATGTATAGTGTACAGCATGCAAGGCTCTATTTCTGGTTCAAAAGAAACTTAAATTAAGGCATTCCTCTAAAATGTACATCTAATTTTTCTAACTTTTGTTAGTTTTGATGTTATCTTTTTATAAAAATGTAAGTCTTCTCTTAGTTTTCATATTTATTGACATAAAATTGCTCAAGTTATTTTAATGATATTTTGTTTAATAACTTATAAGATTCATCACAAATTTATGTTTCTTTAAGGCAAAAAAGGAAAATAAAACAAATATCACCAATTAAATTATGACATGTTACTGATGATAATTTATTTGGATTTCAGAGATGTTAAAATACAGAGGATGCCAAAAAGTATATATACATTTTAAGAAAGAAAAAAACTATCTTAAAATTATAATACTCAACATATTCCAATGACATTTGTTATCTTTTTGTACAGTCCATGTGTTTTATTAGGTCATTAAATATGAAATGTCTAATTTTAAACCAAAGTTTAGTTTATGGTATCTCAAGGAAGAAGTACAGTTTATCAAAGTATGCATCTAAACTGTCAACGTAGTTTTGTCATCTGAATCACAGCTTGTTTAGTTCAGCATTGAAGAAACCTGAAGAATGAGTGGCAATGAAATCATGAAAGGTGTTCTCTGAGTTTTTTGAGAAATGGATATTTTTTCTTGCAAGAAGTGGTCCAAAGCCTGGAAGAAATGGTAGTCAGTTAGTGTAATGTCTGGTGAATATGATAGATGACAAAGTGTTTCCATATCTAGCTTCTGTAGTTTGGGCTGCATTTTTTGTGCAAGATGTGGTCGAACATTGAGGGAGAATGGGAACTGAAGACCCCATACTTGGCAAAGGAAAGCACCCCCAGAAAAAGAGGATGATTAATAAGTAAGCTGAACGAGTCAGAACAAAGAAAAGTCATTTAAGCTAGCCACTGCTCGCAAGCTTCCTTTCTTTTCTGAAATTCTAGCCAGTTGGGGAAATAGCTTACAAACACTCCTGCCAGGTCTGTGACATTCTGAGGGAAAAATGGTCATAAAACAGGCTATGACAAAGACCTAGAAAGATACATTAACTGGGTCATTTCCTGACCATTAAACAGGCAAAGCAGATACCCATTGTGGAAATTTGCATTTGTCTGGGGCAGAGACCAAGGGAGTAGCTCAAGCCTTGAGATATGAGCAGAAGAGCTTATATCCTCTATTGCAGATGAAGATCCGCTGTCATGGTGATGGAAGGAAAATCCCTCCCTCCCATCAATTCCTAGAGGAGATTGATGCAGGTGGAGTTTTACTCCACAGGAAACTAGTGGAGTTTAACACCTCCCTAGAAAGCTATGTATGTGATCTCAAGTGGGAGACTCTCTCATCACAAGGCTCAGATTTCAGATTTCTCAAGGCTACCCTTAGGGTTAATAATAATAACAATAGGAGCTGATATGCTGGATGAGAGAAACTGCTGGTGTCTTTGTTCCCTCCCTCATCTTACCCTCTGGGCAAAGGGCACATAGATTTCAATAAAAGCAGAGTGGAGCAAACACTTGGGGCCATTACCAGAATCCCACAAATGAGCAATGGACCCCTGAGCTCCCACCTTTAATTATACTCTATGTCTCATGCCTTTTTCTTTACCATCATTTCTAACTCTATATTTCTTCAGTCAGTTGCAGCCAGTTTCCACAGGTCTTATTGGACCCTGCTCCCTGGGCAGGACCCTGACAGAACATTGTCTTCCAAGAGCATTAGCCTATCTCTGTGGACCTATCATAGCTGCTTAATCACAAGCACACTCATCATTTCATTCAATTGATTGCAGTAGATAGATGCTGCAATCAGTTGACCAAGTTTTAGGACTATAGTGGATAATACCAGGGTAGGACCACTAAATAGACGCCATTAGCTTTTTTTTGATAAACCTTCAGTTTTTGAGTGTGTTGTAGCACTTCATCATTATCCAACCACTGTACCAAAGGCTCCATTTATTACCACCTGTTACAATACAATGTAGAAATTGTTCACCTTCCTTTTGTAACAGCACAGCAAGGCAAACTGGGATGACAATTACTCTGATGCTCAATGAATACATGTGGAACCCATCTATCCACCTTCTCTACCTTGCTGGTTTGTTTCAAATGGCCCATTATTGTTGGAACAGTGATGTCAAACCCTGCTGCTAATTCATGTGTAGGTTGAGATGGATTTGTTTCCACTAAAGCTTTCAGATCATCATTATACACCTTGGTCTCAGAACTAATGAACACCCAGTTATGTCAGTGGTTTGAGAAATTTTGCTCTGTTGATTTTAATCTTGGAAATTGTTATATTTATATTTGTATACCTCTTGTAATTGCAGAAGTCAAATGTGATTTGAGTATTACAAATTTTATGCAATTTTTTTTCCTTTCTTAAAATGTGTATACATATTTTGGCACCCCCTCTATAAAAAATGTAGATTTTAATAGTTAATTCCTACCATTGATTTTGGTGATTTTTTATTTTTTCAATATATTTGTCTATGTACTTTTTATGTCTTTCCAAAATAAATAAATAAGCCTTTGGGTTTTATTGGCCCACAATTTCATATTTTTGTTTTCTAATCTGATCTTAGGTTCATTAATTCCTTACTTATACCATTTGGGGATAGTTCTCTACTTTCCTAACTTTTCAAGTTACAGTCTAACCTCATGAATTTTCAGTTGTCTTACACCCAATATAATACTATTGAACTAAAATTTCTCCTCTGAATATTGCATTAGCTATAGCACACATATTTGGGTAGTTGGAAATTGATCGCAAATAGGTTCTAAATATTTTTTCATTATGATTTCATCTTCTACCTATGAGATACTGATATATTCATTTTATAAATTCCACATACATGGGTATTTTAAAAGTTTTTAATATGAAATTATAACATTTATATTGCAATTAGAGAATATGTTTTCAACAATTCTTTGCTATATGTTGAGAGACATTTTGTAAACTCTAATGTATTACCATTTTTTTTTAATTGTAAATGTAGGTTTAAACATATATTTATGTGTTCTTGAATTTGTGGACTCAAGGCCTTACCCCCTTATTTTATTATGGTTCTATTGGATATATGTTGAACCCTTTTATTTTATCTGTCATGTCTTTTAATTGTTCCTTCATATTTTCTATCTCTTTGGGCTAATATTTTTATTTTCTTTTTTCCCCAGATATATCTTTTACTTAGCTAATTTTCTATTCAGTTACATCTAGTTTATTCTTTTATCAATCTATAGACACTATTTTCAGACTTGGTGTTCTTGAATCATTGAGTTATACACTCGAATTTATGTATCATACTCATATTTATTAATTCTCAGGAAAAGATTATTTTTGTTTACAAGTTAAGCCAAATCAAAGGCAAAAACATTATATCTTTCCTTAGGTGTCAGAATATTGAATTTTTCTAACATACTTTTTCAAAGATAGTGGTGTTCCTTAAATGTCTAAATCAATGGTGTTATTGTTTAAATGTTCAAACTCTGCAAAGCAGTCCATGTTCCAGCTACTCAGCATATGAGAGCACAGAATTACCTGCTGAATCTCTGTTAAAACAAAAACTTTTATACTGAGACTGCAACACTTGTTCATGAACCTTTACCTCATCAGACAGATGTACTTTCTGTTTTCCTTACCATTGTATTTTTTAGTCTCTTCTTTGTTTTTCATCCATCAAGATTCCTGTTCCCATATATTCAGCTATTTTTATTGTATATGTTTAAGGTGTCCAATATGATATTTTTATATTCTTCTACATAGTGAAATGGTTGATCAAGCAAATTAAAATTTTTTCATTTGTCCTATTTACCTTCATATTTCATGTATATTAAGAACACCTAAAATGTATTCTTTAGTAACTTTTCAACACATAATAAAAAGACTTATTCATCCTACATAACTGCAACTTTGTACCTTTTGACCTACATCTGCCCATTTTCCCCCTTTCCATTTCTGGTAACCATGGTTCTACTTTCTATTTCTAAGTATTCAACTTTGTTTTTCTTTAGATTTCACACATAAGAAATATCATGCAGTATTTTTTCTATGTTTGTTTTATTTCATTTATGAAAATGGCCTCCAGGCTCATCCATGTTGTTGAAAATGGTGGGATCTTCTTTTCTATGGCTGAATAATATTCTGTCACATATATGTGCCACAGTTTCCTCATCCATGTGTCCACTGATGGATGTGTAGGTTGTTTCTCTACCTTGGCTTTCATAAAAGACTATGGGGGAGCAGAAATATCTATTAGATACTGATTTTACTTCCCTTTTTGTACATACCCAGAAAAGGTATAGCTAGGTCATATGATAGTTCTATTTTTAATTTTGGGGGAACTTCCATACTGTTTTCCTTAATGGCTGCACTAGTTTACATTCTCACCAACAGTAAGCTGAAGTTCTCTTTTCTTCCACACTCTTGTCAACACTTGTTATCTCTTGGCTTTTTGACAATAGCAATCTTTAGCATAGTTCTTGGAATAACAATTTTAGCATGTAAGTGGAAAGTTATTTAGGGTACCTAAATATATAGAAGTCAAATTCAATTTCATTCATTCCTTAAAGTTTAATGAACTTTATCCTTAAATGTTCACTTTTTACCTTATCTAGAAAATAATAAAAAATATCTTAGCCATATCTCTCTCCATAGTAGAACCATACAATAGATTTGACATATGAGTCCCTTAAAAAGGAAAAGCTACTACAAACCATTCTGCAATGTAGAAATCTTTAATAGCTTTTCTGGTAGAAGGGAATATAATTGCAGGCCTTAATATACAACCAAAATTAGCAGTTGCTATTTTTCTACTCCAGAAAAATGCATCTAATAGCAGTTTACTGAAACTCTATCATTGCAAAATGTCACTAGTATAGAAAAAAACCCACTCATATAATCAGAGAAACACTATGTTTAGCTCATTTCTCCAGCTTATCAACCCCTAAATTTGATAGTTTTTAAATATAACTACAGCAATAAATTATGTAGTTACGAAGATATGATTCACTACATAGGACTTTGATTCATTCACTGCCACTAATGATTGTAGCCACCATTTCAAAGTATCACATTGAAATCAAGTTTTAGACAAATATTATAAATATATAATTCTACAATGTATAAAAATCCCTGAAAAAGAAAGCAAAGGATTACTTGTTCAAAATTAAATACACAAATACAGACTTGGTGATTTAAGCAGCTTCAAAATTGCTTATCTAATTTTTCATATGAGATATCATATTTTTAAGTTATCTATACTGAATGCTTATCATGCCAGTTACCAATTTATTACTTTTCAGCTTCAAAACCACCCTTTCTTGTTCTCTTTTATGAAATTGGAGCTGTCCCACCTAAAGACATTTTTCCCTTCGGTACCTGGTACCTGGTACAATATTTATCATTAGATAGTGTTAAAAAATGGTCTGGAAGGCCCACTCTGGGAGGCTGAGGAAAGTGAATTTCTTGAGCTCAGGAGTTTGAGACCAGCCTGAGCATGAGTGATACCTGAGACCCTGTCTCTAAAAATTACTGGGCATTGTGGTGGGTACCTATAATCCCAGCTACTTGGGAGGCTGAAGCAAGAGAATTTTTGTGAGCTATGATATTACGGCACTCTACTGAGGGAGACAAAGTGAGACTCTGAAAAAAAAAATCTGGAAGACCAAATAGAAGGAGCTTTTCTTTTTGGCTCTGGTATCTTTTTGGCTCTGGTATTTTTTATTCTTAAAGTCCGAAGAAAACTTGTTGGCTGCCCCTACCTTATTTAGTAAGACTAAATGGCAGTTCCTTGATGGTAGGCTATAGGGGAGCCAGTGGTCCATATCTTCCAGGAAGTTTTATGTTACTGCATAGTAACATTACTGTATTGAGTGAATAAAGATACCCAGTTAAATTTGAAATTTACATACTTTAATGAAATATTTGGGATTTAGGACATATGTGTACTAAACTTGTATTCATTGTCTGACATTCACTTTTGCTGGATAGTCCTGTATCCAGTGAGTTTTCTGCTTGTTGGGCCTGGAGAGCTGGCATCCCGAATGGCAGATCACTGCTCAGCAGGTGTGGACTAAAGTACCTGCGCCACAGGTGGGCCACAGACACATCTTCTTCAACACAGTCTGCCAGTCCAGGATGACCTGTGGAGTGGTTCTTCTAAGTTTCTTTGCTCTCAGATACTCTCCTATGGCCATAGATGTTGTCTCTCCACTCTATACTTGGCATTTTTGTATGTTCTGAGCTGTCTTAGTTTAGCAGTGAACCACTTTTAGTTAATAATTTTTTTGTGTTAAACTTTCCCTATGCTAATTCCTGATCATAGATTCTATCTCCTAACTGTATGCTGACTGATGCTGAGTTGGTACTGGAAGTGGCTGAAGGAAATATGCCTTTAAAAATAGGTTTTGGGTATCAGTTTGGTTGCATTCATGGCTGTGAGCATAATGCTGATGTTCTGACCATTGGGAAACAATTAATTCAAGGCATGTAGTGGCATCACAATTAATCAAGCTACCACCTGTGTTTGATTTTGAAAAGCAATCTGAAGCACGTGCTTTGGAAGTTTAAGTGGCAGTGGCACTTGACCATTATGGCAGTGATGATACTTAAAGAACAGTGGCACGAGAAGAGTCTGCAGAGGGCACTGGAGCACTTACAAAAAATAAATGACAAGCGCAGGGCCTTTAACCTTAAGTTCAAATTATGATCTGAAAGTCAGAGAGCTTCCATGACGGCTTGCAAAGAATCTCTTATTTTTTTTTTAACCACAAAACTGATATTGTCCCAAAATCAAACACGATAAATATGCAGATTGCTACCTAACCTTGATTGAATTCACAGTGTTACCATGTTTCTCATGTGAATGTTGATTTGATTGGGGAAGAATGAAGCCTTGACACTTGGATTGAAAGTATTTGCTTGGACTCTGATAAAAAAGACATGTCAGACTCCCAAATCACTCTGAGCTTCCCTAGACCAACAACTAGAGTCACATCTTGGCATTCCGCCTTGTATGAAGGGGACCCAGTGGCCCTCACCCTCCCAGTTATTTCTAGCATCTAAATGAGCCATTCCGTTCCTTTTTAGCACTGTAAGGGAGACACAGTTGTGCACATCTTCCAGCACTGTTTGGCAACCTTGCCCTAATATCTTCCTAGTGTGTTTGGCTGGCACCCTGCAGCTTGCTTCCATGGGAGAAGTGTGCTAGAGACCTGATGACTTTCATTCTCTAGTGAGTTTTGTCTAGATCCCAGTATACAATTTCTCCTTGTTCTTGCTTGCTCTTTGCTCTGAATTGTTTAGAAAAGTCAGAAATCCATACTGTTTAATAAGCTTCAGCAGCAGAACAGTGGGCAACTTTTTACTCCCCACCTTTAACCTGTCAGCACTAGAACAATAGTTAACTTCTTGAATATCCAGGAGGCTACAGTTGCACCCTCTACACCAAGGTCCATCTATCAGCTTTGGACTCTTCCAAGATTGTTCCTCCTTTATGTACTACCTCAACCTTATATATTGTATACATTCATACTTTTTATGAATTCCTTGGAGGCCTCTTTAACAACTTAAAAGTATTCAACACTTGTTTACCAGTAATAATTTTATTTTAAATTTTTCTTGTTCAGATAACTGGTGTGTTTTCTTTCTCTTAATGATGATGAATACATGTATAATTATGTTCTTTCTCAATTCTGCCATTGATATTTGGGAAGCATTTTGACATCTTTGCATTCCACGACACATTTACAATACATAATTTCAGGTACCTATTATATATGGTGGCTATAGGTGTTCTGGGCTCAGTAACCACTGCAGAAGAATGGATGTCAGTTCATAGCAGCTGCCATGGACTAAAGATATAGGGGTAATGAAGAGATTTCCACAGACTTTAGAGACTATTCCTGCATCAAAGTTTATGCCTCAGCTTAGACTTTTTTGATACAAAAAAAAATCTTTCTCTCTTTCTTTTTCTTTCTTTCTTTCTTTCTTTCTTTCTTTCTTTCTTTCTTTCTTTCTTCCTTCCTTCCTTCCTTCCTTCCTTCCTTCCTTCCTTCCTTCCTTCCTTC
>CAUYRH010158492.1:0-11153 GCA_963574655.1 Perodicticus potto | reverse complement strand
AAAAAAAAAAGTTCCTATTTCTTGGAGTTGTTGTGAGGTTTAAATGTATGCTGTGTGTTGGCATTTTACAAACTGGACTGCCAGACCAGCTCTGGAACCACTGAGAGACACCTTGTAAACTGGTTTGATATCATACATCAGGGATTAGAAAATGGGTTTCTATGTTAAAGCACTGAATTCTGAGAACTCCAGAAACCAGCAAGGATAGTGCTGTATCATAACTCTGTAGATTATAAGCCAAATGTTTACAATATTTGTCTTCACTATTTCAACGTATTTATCTTATATTCTCCCTTATTTCTTTATTTACAAATCTTTTTGAAAACATGAATATCTTACTTCTGCTCTCAAAATTAGAGATTTTTCGGATATTAAAAGAAGGATGCGCCCAACCCTCCCTCTTTGGTATTCTGTTTGTATGAAGCAGGTAGTGATAATCAGAAGAGAACCCCAAGAAATGAAAACCCAAGCAGAACAGAAGTAAATAGTGCTGCTACTGTTCTCAATTTGAACATTCTTTTTTCCCATGCTAACCTTGAAAATTGAGCTCAGTTCTTTTAAGCTATATGAGATTTCTTTCCAGCTCTGTTCACTGAAGTCATCTGTATCACCTTCCTACCATTGCTATAAAAACCACTTTCTATGATGTAGTCGATTTTGGATGTTGAGTTTAGATGGGAAGCATAAAGTAATCTAATTAAACTAATTGAAAATGAGATATAAAAGTCTTAACCTTCCCAGAGACATTTCAATTTCAAATGAGGTAGTTTATTAAAAGCAATGAATCTTTAGTTGATGAAAAGTCAGGCTGTATAATAAAACTGGAGAAACTTAACATTTATTGAGAGTCCAGTATGTACTAGGATATTGCATACAACCATTCTTAAAATAGGTATATGTATTAATGCTCTACATAACTTTAAAAGTATATATTTTTGTTTGAAAATTAAGTATCATTGTATATATCTAAATTTTTATAAAAGAATATATTTTGATGCCTGTAGTCCCAGCTACTCGGGAGGCTGAGGCAAGAGAATTGCCTAAGCCCAAGAGTTGGAGGTTGCTATGAGCTGTCACGCCACAGCAGTCTACCCGGGGGGACAAAGCAAGACTTTGTCTCTAAAAAAAAAAAAGAAAGAAAAAGAATATATTTTGAATGACAAAGACATATAAATTTCACAAATATAATGAGTTGTGTAGAATTGTTAGTAATGTGAATACGCCAAACAAATACGAAATACATCCATTTTTCTTGAGTCGTGGAATGAAGTCCACTTCGTAGGTCATCTTGTTATGAGTAGATCTCTTTCTATTTCTTTCTAAATTTTTTTTTTGAGGTGAGTACAAGTTGAGAATTTTCATTCAAAAAGAGTAACTAGTAGATACATCTTAACTCTGAAAACCTGTTGCCATCCAAATATTCCATGAATACATTACAAACATGAAAGCATGTATGGTATGCTCATTCTCAGAATTTTTTTGAGGATAACTTTGCATTATTGCCCTTGTTGTTCTGGTAATAATTTCTTGAGTTATCAACATTTTTCTTTGTGCTTCGTGGAACTCAGATATATTTTTGGGAGTGACAGTTCCTTCAGCATCAACATGTGATTTCTGCAATTTCAATATGCACAGATCAAATACCTGAACACACACAATTTTAGAGCTACTGTGGACAGTTCAGTTTCATGTCACCTGATAGACGTTGATTTTCTGCTTGTCAGAGTGTTTCATTTTTATTTTAAACATTGTGCCATTCAATATTAGAAGCAAAAAAAAAAAGTTTATTATTTAAACATGATTTGTGATAAAGAATGTCCTTCAGAAAGCTCCTGGAGAAGCAAAGAAATATAAGTGGTATATTCAATACACAAAGGGGTTTTGTCAAAGCAGACACTATATAATGATCGTCAGTATTAAAATAGCAAATTGAATATTTTCACACGTCTGTTAATCAACACACTGAGAAATCTCCTTAAACATTTTTGTTCTCCAGTTTCCAAAGTTTTTAAGAAAAGGCATAATCCTTTGAAGGGTACAAAACTTCACAGGCACTATTATCTATTTCTGCTATACTTAGTGCAGATTTAAAATGAAAACTTAATATCATTTATCAAATCTTTTGTGATGTTATATCTACGTGATAAATGCTTTCTTATATATTTTGTGCCTATAACTGACACATTGCAACATCATTTCATTGATCTTTGGTATCAATTCATTGAAATTCCGTAGCATGAGGATGTTTCACTAAGAAAATGAAAAATGCTGGATTAGATGTAGAGTAGCACCATTAGATGGGGTACTTCTCATAAATTTAAAGAAAATATGGTAAAATACACTATGGTCTTTCAGAAGGTCTCTCTGATTCAGTGTTAATGTTAATATTATTCCAACATTCAATGAATAAGATATATTTTACCTCCAGAATAACTTACATTATTGTGTGCATATATTATTTTGTATTTATGGAGAGACCTTGCCTATTTATAAATGTGAGGCTACCTTACTACTTTTCCCGGGCTTCAAACCTTTAAATGTAACAACGAATTCATCAATAGCATCCACATTTTGTCATCTGTGTTTATCATCTGAAATCTGTGCTTTCTATTCCATCCTACCCACTTTCTCAAATGTCCATCTCATGTTTAGTGATTTTATAGAGCCCAAGATAGAAATCAGGTATTGTTTTCTGTGCTTCTACAAGAAACGAACTCATGGCATTGCTTAGAGCAAAGAGACCCAGGCAGCTGAATTTTTCAATTTAGTTTTATTTGTTGTCCGTTTCGTTTTTTTTTTAACTTTTCTATAGAAGCAAGGATTTTGTTTTTTCAGTAATCTGTCTGACTTGCCTGAAGAAATTTCAAATTCCAAGTGTAGTTATTTGCTCTTCATGTATTGTCAATATATTAGGGCCATTCTATCTGTCTTGATTGTAGAATTAAGTCAGATGACAAAAAGTCCCAGCTCTGGGGGATGAATTACCATATTGACAGATCTATTTGATCAATTCTATTAAAATACTTCAACCACGAACATGTCAAAAATAGAAAGACATCACATAATTCTCAACCTTAGAGACCTGTAATAAGAGCCTGCTGCATTAAAAAGTTAAACTTAAGCATAAAAGGAATGGTATCTTTTCAAGATAAGAACATCAATTACCTAACAAGTTGCATGTGTTGAAATAGACATTTTCCTTTAGATCTGCTGAATCATACATCCAACAATGGCCAGTAATAAACCACAATAAGGTCAGCTCAAGCGATGACAGCTGTCTAACAGGAATTAACTGCGATGGTACTATGCATTATTGCATTAACACTGAGTCAGATAGGGGGATTTGGTATATGTTTGGTAGTTAAGCCATTAATTTAGGAAATCATTTTTGACCAGCAGGACTCAACGTGTACTTTCTAGTTTTCTTAAGCATTTATTGAAAATACTATTCTATAACATTAATGATATATTCTTTAGAATGTAGATTCTTATTAAGTTTTCATCTAGCAAAGAATTTATAACTAAGACCTCAAAAATAGATGCAATAATTACAAAAATAAAAGAGTAAGATATAATTAACTTAAATAAATTCTGAACAAAAAATAATCAACAGAGTAAATATACAACCTTCAATGGTACAAAATATTTACAGTCTATGTATCCAATAAAAAACTAATACCCAGAATCTAAAAGAAACTCAAACAAATCAGCAAGAAAATAACAACCCCATTAAAAAGTGGGCAAAAGATATGAACAGATTTTTTTTATCAAAAGAATATATATAAATGGTGCAGATACAGTGAAAATGAAATTCTAGTGCCTGTTGGTCTAATATTAAGAACAATTTCACAATTGCAAAGATATGGAATCAACCTAAGTGTCCTCCAGTTAATAAGTGGATAAAGAAAACTATATATATATATATGTGTGTGTATGTCTGTGTATATTTCGCATACATATATATGAACGCACACACACACCATGGACTAATAGTCAGCCATAAAAAGAAGTTAAATATTGTCTTTTGCAGCAACTTAGATGGAACAAGAGAGAATTATCCTAAGTGTCTCAGGAATTAAAAAACAGTGCATGTTCTCAGTTATAAGTGGGAGCTAAACATTCGGTATTTATGGTGAAAGTGGTGTAATGTACATTGTAAAATAAGAAGGGGGAGTTAGGATAGGGTAAAGGGAGAAAAACATAACATTTTTGTTATTTTTTACAATCAATTGGAATATAAAAATTTAAAATAATGCATGGAAATTACTCTTTTACCTTTTCCTTGTATTAAGTAGCATTAATGGTCAGGTATAGTGTCTCATGCCTATAATCCCATTACTGTGAGTGTCCAAGGTACGAGGAATACTTGAGGCCAAGAAATGGAGACTAGCCTGGGCAACAAAACCAGACCCCATCTTGACAAATTTTTTTAAAAAACATTAGCTGGAGGTGATGGTATTTACCTGTAGTCCTAGCTACCCAGAGGCAGAGGTGGAAGGATTATTATAGATCGGGAGTTTGAAGTTTCAGTGAGACAGCCTCATGCCACTATCATCCAGCCTGGACAACAGAGTTCTTAAAAAGAAATTATATTCATGACATGAAGTGATATAAATAAAAGAAAAAGCAAGGAAAATGTAAACCTTAGAAAACAGTATAATTTTTACCTGAAAAAAAGAAAGATTCCAGTATTTTTTCTGTTATCTGCCTGCCCTGAATAATATTCTGTGTAGTTTATTCAAAATTGCATATCATTTGAATTGACTTTTATTTTAAGGCCACCTGAATACACTGTTTTACATCAATGAAAACATCAGATTATGCATGTCTATTAATTCAAATGCACTTTTCCTGCTTAATCCTTCATAGTTTTATTTAACCACTTTTGTATATGCAATGCTTAACAATGAAGTGACCTAAGTGGAGAATAATTATGGCAAGCATAATTTATTTGCATTGCTTTGTCTAGTTCTTTTACCTGGGCAGAATAGAATGGGACCTATGAATAACAGCTAAGCAGTCAATTATGAATTTGCTTTTATTTCTTTGAATAAACAATAGTTAATATTTTTGAGCACTATCTCTTGGCCATGCACTTTTTGAAGCACTTTCAGCACTCATAACTACACTATGTATACAAATAGCATTCTGTTCATCGTGTAACTACAGGCAAAGAACTCATGTCAGTCCTGTGTGCTTTTATATTTATTAGTGTAGTTTACCATCAACAGCACAGAGTGCTCAAAGGTGGAGAGGTTTCCACAAAACTGTTTTTAAAATCATTTACAAAATTATTTTGTTAGTGGCATGCTTTTATTGTTTCTTTTAAAAATGGAGGAGATGATCTAAAGAAAAAGACAGCATGATTTCAATTGAGTTTGTTTATGCAACTCATTTCCAGAAAACATTTTAATTACAGCATGTTAAGATAAAATATTTAAAATTTAAATGTAAATATTAACCGGAGACTAAGGCGATATTGTATTGTACTGAATATAGAAATAAGTCAGATATAAAGCAAAAGATTGTACGTATAATATACAGATTACATAATGTAAACAAATAGATCTCTAATACAATTGGTCTAAAAGTCACTATTGCAGATGTCATAAAAATTGGCATTTTAGATTTATATTATGCAAAATAACTAATTACATGTATAAACTGTATATTTTCATATTTATGTATATCTTACATGAAATAGAATATAGACTCCATATTATAGTGCATTAAAATAAGTTATAATAAATATATACAATGCATTAAATCTCCACTCAAAATATATGCATATAATAAATTGAAGGTATGCATTCTAATATATAGTAAATATAAATATATATATATTCAACTTACATTTAAAACATTGCATATGACATCGTTAAGTATTAAGAAAATTGTTAGTCATATCTTTTTATTAATTTCCAAATCTTGGTCAGAGATTCAAAGCCTCAGTGTACTTTTGGAAAAAAAAAGTGTTATGGCAATCTGTTTGATGGCATGCAATCTAAAAGTACATTGTATCAAAATGTCAGGAAATCCTGAATTATTAGTTGAAGCTTTTTAAAGGTATTTTTATTATGAAAACAGTCATATTTGAGTCTGGATGTATGTGTGCTTATGCATGACTGCATATATAGACTTCGAACGTGGAATAATTATGTGATGCATTGAAACTGGGTCAAAGAGGGCCCTAAACTCCTGCCATGAATATAAGACATTGCAGTGGTCCTTCTAGTAAGTTTAAAAGGTACAATCTCTGCTGACTAGGTGCTTGCATATTAAAAGAAGCAATGCTGATTTTTGCTCAATATGCAAAAAGAAGGTGGAAAAACTTTACAGACTTCTGTCTCTTCCTTGACTGTGAGTGCAAATGTGCTACAAACAGACATGTTCTTACCCTGTTGGTGTCATTCCATGGCCAGCATCTCTGTGGCATGGGGAGACATTCCAATTGTCAGCGATGGACATTCAGACACCAAAGAATTCAAAATTTTTACAACAGACCCAAATAAAACTGTCCTTCTCTTTCTTTTTTTTCCTCTTTTGAGCCTATTTTTAAGATATATTTTAGTATCTTTAAGAGAGATCTTTCCTAAATGGAAAGATATTGTTGGGCTCTGACAATTGGCTACTAGAAAAGAGTTGAGAAAGGAGGCATTCTCTGAGATTGCAGCTCATGATGAGGCAGACGCAATCTTCCCATCAGGCTGTTCCATATACGTGCACATTTTTATTTTATATTCATCAATGTTTTAGTATGGGCTTGGTTAGCTCTTTCAACCCCATCTGTATCATCTAAGCTTTAGGATATGTAGGAATGTCAGTAAGTTCATGCTTAAGCTAAAACAGCAAGAAAAAGACTCACCCGCTGAGGTTAGTGTGGTAGCAGATGTTAGTATTTCATAGAAACTTGCCAGGAAATTCTCAGAAAAATGGAAGGATATTTTTTCTTTTGTTTTCTTACTCCCACATCTTTTTAGCATTCCTTTTTAAATGAACCAGTAAATTTATTTATGAAAATATACACACAACTAAAATTGTTCGGTGTATCTTTTGTGTTTTATGCGTATGTGTGTATGACAACTACAGCAAGCCAGTGCTTGTTATCACAGTGATCGTAATCACCCTGTCTCTGTATAAGCTGTTCTGCAGACAAACATTAATGTTTTCTTTTCCTCAGGAAAGAAAAACATATGACTCTATCTTTGTATCAGCGCTATTGTCACACCAATATTTCATCAGTCACACTCTGCCTACATTTTGTGAAGGGCCAATGAAGTGAATTTGTAATCCAGGTGGAAAAAAAATGGAACAAATGTGGAAGGAGGTAAAAAAAAAACAAGTATTTTGACAGGTAGAGAAATCTTCCTCTTTAAATGTTAAATACTTCCTTCGAAGACGAGTGTGAGCTTTGACAGATCAACAGAGATGTACACTTCTTTGCTGGATTTTTAGAGAATAATTCTATGTCTCTAATAAAGTGACAACTTAGATGTCTTTTGAAAAATAAAATGATGGACTTTCATGTTTGAGAAGATGAAGTAGACAAGACTTTTCCACTTTCTTCTCCATAAGTAAAAGAAAACTCCCCAAATATTATGTGTAAAATTAAGGTAAGAACTCTCAAGGGTGGAGAGAACAAGACAGATTTCCTTTCTGATTCATGAATTCGGAGCTTACAAGAAGCTAGCAATGGACACACAGGCAAAGAGCCTCAACAGAAGCCTCCTTTCTCAGCAAAAAAGAGGCAGAGGAGGAACATCCTAGCAAGAGTGAAAACCTTTAGATGGTAACTGCTATCTTCTAGTCAAACAATATGGTTAGTAAAAAATAAACAAACAAACAAATAAAAAATGAAAAACCTGTGTCCTCATCAATCTATGCTAGCGAAGGCTGAGTAGAGAGCTAAACCTCCATGTTATGAGGCTGTAAATGTACAGAGGTGCCCAAGCCCTCATGCAGGGGCGGTGGCACCGAAAATCAGGACTTACGTCCCATAAGTGTTAGTAGCAAGTATTCTCCACCCAGTTATACAGAGACCACACAGTCGACCTTGACCACTCATAATGAGCTCTGTAGAATTAATAGTTCATTGTCCTAACAAGGGATTGACAGAGAGTTGGGACTTTCCTCCTCACTCAGCATTGATGACATCACCCAACTAGTTACATAATGAGCAACCCCCCAGAACTCCTGTCACTCTCAGCCAGGTGAGAGGGGCACAGAAGAAAGCCAGAAACCCCACTACCTCCTAGAGATAATAGAAAGTTCCTTCCCTCCCAAAAGTCACCTATGGCCAAGTGAGGAACTGGGACTTCAACCTACACTGGCAGTAATGAGACAGCATCCTTGTTTTCGTGCCACAGATATATCAGAAGAAGTCACCTAAAATAGCAGACTCAAATAAGATCCAGAGCCTGATAATAACAGCCCGATTTCCCAAAGGAAGAAAGAGAACCCATAGATACTGAGGATGAGATGACAATAATTTTAAAATTATCTGTCAAAGATTTTAAAGCAACCATCCCAAAAGCATTTCCACAAGCTCGAAACAAATTTTTAAAAATAGAAACTCTCCTCAAGGAAATAGAAATTCTCGGAAAGAAAAGAGGATAAAACAGAAGAAGCAAATGCCACTTTGGAATGGAAAATAACCAAAAGTCAACAGCAACAACAAAAACACAACCTCAATTATAGCCCAAAAGAAGAACAGAGATGACTTAGGGAACAAGTTCTCAAACACTGACATGACTGAGGCAGACGACTTCAGAGGTCCTGGCATACAGGGGTTCATAGAGTCAGAATGTTCGAATCTTGACGAATTCATACTCCAGAGTTAAAATACAAAACTGAACACCAAAGGAAAGACAGTAAGGTAACTCCTTAGGATAGTTTTCTGGGGAGATAGAAGAAGCATAGTAACTAAATCTTCGGTTATGCAATATTCTTGCCCTTTCTTTGTTTCTTTCCTACATCAGGCTTCCTTTCTGATCATGTATGTTCAAAAATAGGATCTAACAGTAACCAAGAGGTTTGGCTCTACCTGGAAAGACAGGTTAGCCTGGCCACAGCTATAAATCACTGGTAAGCTATTGAGATCTAGGACTTTTGTCTGTGTGTGTTTCGCAGACAGTATTACAAAAAGTGTGTCAAAAAGTATGGCTGACTTGAGAATGTTGTGGTGATCGGGAATGATTGATGTGTATTTGCTTCTTTTATCTCTTCTTATCTACAAGTAACATTTGTTTCATTCTTTCGGCTCTGTACATTGCAATTAATCTCCATTTATTCCACATGTATCTACTTTGTCTAACAGGCTTGTGGGAAAACAAATAAAAATTAAAAACAAAATGCTTAATTATCCCTGATGAATGTAAGGGAAGCGATTTCCCTTTCCTCCTTTTTCTTAGAGCATTTACTTTAGAAAATTTGTGTGCACTCTGGCCTCTCTGTAAAATATACATTCTATTGAAAACTAGATAAGCTATTTGCCAAATTAGGGACCCTGGGATGTCTTTCTCAAAGACTTGTGAGCAACCATTTTGAAATGTAAACATCCAGAGAGTGAGCACCCCTGTCTCACCCTATATGTGGAAGAGTAGGTTTCTAACTATAGTAAGCACCTTGCTCCAAGTTGCTAAACATGTCATAAACAGGAAAAGTCTTTCTCCTCTAGATAAAGCCAATTAGCTAAACTGATGGTGACTCCAATGACCAGGTAAGTTTAAGATGGTACCCTTGAGGACTAGTTATTATTTATCTTGAAACCATGCATGTAATGGGTTGGTTTGGTTCTTATGAAAGTATGAGACTTTTCTTCTCTCTTTCCAATATCATAATGGACTGAGTGTGATTTGCCTCACTTATTAGATAATAAAGCTGGTTTCTTTTTCTTCTACCTTTTTGTAGATAATTTCTGGACTGGCAGATGATTTTGTTTTCCATTACAGTTTTGCACCATTCATGACTTATTATCTGTATTTAACATGTCTTATGAATTTTGCTCATTTATCATAAAATACCTATTTAATTATTATTCTTATTGAACATATATAAGTTTTTCCAGTTGTTCCATTTATTTGACTTTTTGTTCTCCATAAATGGTTCCTATATTCTTAAATAATATAACAAACACAGTTTACCTCCTTCTCTTCTACAAAGTCAATGATGACAGCAGTAAGCCAGACTAAGAACACAGCAATTCCACCTCTTTGGTCCAGCTAACTTCGAGACAAGGAATAGGAAAGTTTAAGTTCAAGAGGCACATCTGTGTTCCATTTAATCACACAGGGGCTAAATAGTTTAACCAAGGCTGAAAATATCAAAATAAACATGTGCTCTTGAGTATTTCCAGACACATGCAGAGCAGACACTTGGAAAAAGACTGAATGTCCTTCAATGTGCCAAAGACAGTTCGTAGACATTATAACATTATCCTAAACAGTAATGTAATTTAATTTGTATGCTAATGGAGTAACCCATGAAATAAAGATAAGTGTTTCCTTTCGAAAGTGTTAACAGAATGAAAAGGCGCTGCCCGCCACCGCAACAGTCCTATCTAAATTTAGCTGGATATGGAACCACTTTAATTCCATGAGTTTTTAGACTTTACAACATGTAGCTGCTAATATGAACATTTTGGTATCAATTTTTTTAATTAAATCATAGCTGTGTACATTAATGCAATCATGGGGTACAATGTGCTGGTTTTATATACAATTTGAAGTATTTACATCAAACGGGTTAACATAGCTTTCATGGTATTTTCTTAGTTATTGTGTTCAGGCATTTATATTCTACATTTAGTAAGTTTCAACTGTACCCTTCTAAGATGCATCGTAGGTGTGGACCCACCAATTACTCTCCCTCCACCTATCTTCCCTCCTCCCCTCCCCTCCCTTGCCTCTTTCCCCATATTCTTGTGCTATAGTTGGGTTATAGCCTTCATATGAAAACTATAAATTAGTTTCATAGTAGGACTGAGTACATTGGATACATTTTCTTCCATTCTTGAGATACTTTGCTAAGAAGAATATGTTCCAGCTCCATCCATGTAAACATGAAAGAGGTAAAGTCTCCATCTTTCTTTAAGGCTGCATAATATTCCATGGTTGATATCGATTTTAATTGATGCTATTAAAATGAAGTATCAC
>CAUYRH010158490.1:0-10206 GCA_963574655.1 Perodicticus potto | reverse complement strand
TTATGGGGTTCAGGGTACTGCTTCGATACACAATGTGAAATGCTTACATTGAACTAAGTAACACATCCATCACAATTATACTCATTTCTTAATAGTTTTGAAATGTGCCATTGCATCACGCACATTAGGTGAGGTCCCCCCAAATATCCTCCCTCCTCCCATATCCCCCTCCCCTCCCCTCTCTCTCCTCTTCCCTTCTACTTTCTGGACTATAGTTATGCTTTGCCATTCATATGAATGCGTAGGTGATTATATATTGATTTCATAGTACTATTGAGTACATTGGATACTTTTTTCCCCATTCTTGAGATACTTTACTAAGAATATGTTCCAGCTCCATCCAGGTAAACATAAAAGATGTGATATCTCCATCCTTTTATGGCTGCATAGTATTCCATGGTGTACATATACCACAATTTGTTAATCCATGCATGGGTCGATGGGCACTTGGGCTGTTTCCATGTCTTGGCTATTATGAATTGGGCTGCAATAAATATTCTGGTGCAAATGTCTTTGTTGTAAAATAGTTTTTGATCATTTGAGTATATACTTAGAAGAAGAATTGCAGGATCAAACGGTAAGTCTACTTTTAGTTCCTTGAGTGTTCTCCAAACTTCTTTCCAAAAAGGTCATATTAGCTTGTATTCCCACCACCAGTGTAGAAGCATTCCCTTCTCTCCACATCCACACCAACATCTGTAGTTTTGGGATTTTGTGATGTAGGCTAATCTTGCTGGAGTGAGAAGATACCTCAAAGTGGTTTTGATTTGCATTCCTCTGAAGATTAAGGATGATGAGCATTTTTTCATGAGTTTGTAGGCCATGCGCCTGTCTTCATCAGAGAAGTTTCTATTCAAGTCTCTTGCCCACATAGAAATGGGATTATTTGTTCTTTTCTTATTGATTAGTTTGAGTTCTCTCTTCCATTTCTTTCATTAGTGTTCTATGGTTTTACTTGTTTAGATCTTTCACTTCTTTGATTAAATTGTTTCCAAGGTATTTTATATTCTTTCTAGCTATTGTAAATGGCATTGCTTTCTCAATTTATTTTTCAAATAGTTTGCTGTTGGTATACATAAATGCTACTGATTTTCATATGTTGATTTTGTATCTTGCAACTTTACTAAATTAGTTTATCAGTGGAGTCTAGGTTTTTCTGAGAAGATCCTGTCATCTGTGAACAAGGATAATTTGACTTCTACATTTGATGTAGAAGGATTCCCTTCATTTCTTTCCCTTGCTTGGTTGCTCTGGCCAAGCTTCAGTATTACATTGAATAAAAGTAGGTGAAAATAGGCACCGTATCCTGTTCCAGATATTAAAGGAAAGGCTTTCAATTTTTTCTTATTCAGTACAATGCTTGTCCATCTTTTTTTTTTGAGACAGAGTCTCAAGCTGCCACCCTGGGTGGAGCGCCATGGCGTCATAGCTCACAGCAACCTCTGACTTGGGCTCAAGTGATCCTCTTGCCTATTTTTTCTAATTTTAGTAGAGACGGGGTCTCACTTTTTCCTCAGGTTGGTCTCAAAGTCATGAGCTCAAGCAATCCACCCGCCTTGGCCTGGCAGAGTGCTAGGATTACAGGCATGAGCCACAGCACCCGGCCAATGCTTATTCATCTTGAACTAGGGAGTATTATCCCTCAAGTCTTTAAAAAGATACCTGTAGCAATGGACTTAATTAAGACTTAACCAATATCCCTAATAATCAATGCCTGCATGTTGGTATCAATCAATGTTGGATGGATGATGGATGGATGGTGGATAGATAGAAGGATAGTAGATGGATGGATGGAAGGTGGATAGATAGATGAATGATGGATGGATAGATGGATGGTGGATGGTGGATGGTGGATGGTGGATCAACAGAATACAGGAAAGGCCATTAGGAGAACAGTACACAGTCAAAATGAGACTGATTCCAGATTCAATGATGGCTATAGTACAAGTAACAGTTATTGAGTGCAGATGCTATAGTAATATTTCACCCATATGGCTTCATTTATTTCTCCAACAAGGTATAGTCACTATTTGAAATAGAAGGAAGCCGAGGGCAGAGAGATGGTGCTGAGCTGGGGTCCACCCAGCTGCCCGGCAGGGCTGGCAGAAGCTGTAAAAAGAAGATGACCAAAGTCAGAACATTCTGCAGATGATCAGGGCCGACCCGTCCCAGAGATTGGTCAATTCTAGCACATTCCAGACTCTCCTCCTCAAGATGGAGATCAGGCTACAGTGTATTCGTGCATCCTACCAGTATTAACTGAGTGTTTGAGCCAAGCCTGTGCCAGGTGCCAGGGATAAGCTGTGAGCAGGAGGTCAGACGTGGGTGCTCTCCCCACCTGGGCACACCTTGTCAAGAGGGAAGGGACAGAACCAGTGACTGTCACGGGGGTGCTCTGCCCCTGCCCAGCCCCTTGGTCTGAAAGACACTGTAAGTAGCCACAGACCCCACAAGAGGCGACTGGGAGGCGAGGAAAGCTGGGGAAATGGACCCAGGATCCAGAGAGTATCAGCTCTGGCAGCAGTAGGGGGTCAAGAGGGAAAAACCTCACCCTCCTCAGCTCAGCCCACACACGAGGACATGTGTGGGGTGTGCTCACACTGGACAAACGCACCTGCCAACCAAGCCAGACAGTTAGGTTTCCTGTGGGTCCTGAGGCCCCCTACAGCCCCTCTACCTCAGTGCCCCAATTCTCAATAAACAAGTGCATGCCTTCCACCCTTTCCCCCTCCTTCCCTTGCACCCACAGCTCTGAGAGATGAGGCAGCACTCCCCCAATGTCTCCCACCCTGCAAGCTGGGGCTCGGGTCTTACATCTGTTCCCAGGTGTCAGCATCTTTGCCCAGGCTAACCCCAGATTCGCTACGGGTGTTGGCACCCGGCAGGCACTAGGGCCTGGCTGCCTGCCTCCCACCGATCGCCAGCCTCCCGTGCATGGCTTTGCTGACCAGTTCCCCCAGAGGCTGGTTGCCATGGTTACACCTGTCTGCCAGCTTTGCCATCCACACCTGGCAATTCACTATGACTGGTGTGCAGGTGTCCCCACCTCACTGTCTGAGGTGTGTCACCAGCCAGTATGCCTGCCATGTGCTGGAGCCTGAGATGTGCCCATGCTGGGCCCACGTCTCACTTGATCTCCAAGTTGAGCTATTTTTTCTGTGTTTTTTATTTTTGAGATAGATCCTCACTCTGTCACCCTGGGTAGAGTGCCATGGCGTCATCATAGTTCACAGCAACTTCAAACTCCTGGGCTCAAGCAATCCTTCAGGCTCAGGCTCCTGAGTAGCTGGGTCTATAGCGCCAGCCACAATGTCCAGTTAATGTTTTCTATTTTTAGTAGAGATGGAGTCTCACTCTTGCTCAGTCTGGTCTCAAACTCCTGAGCTCAAGCAATCCTCCTGCTCTGACCTCCTGGAATGCTGGGTTTACAGGCATGAGCCACGGTGCCCAGCCTCCAAGTGGAACTGTGAGCCAGGCTCCGCTCACCGCACCCCTTTACTCAAGGACACAGGCCTGGAGAGGCTGGCTGACTTGTCAGCGGTGGAGCCCAAATTTGAGATGACGTGTGTCTGGTGGTAGGGCCAACCCCTGCTCTAACTCCCAGGTAGCGCTGTTCTCTGCACTTGGATGTCATCCGCTCCAATTCCCTGACTGGAAAAGCAGGACCCAGACCTGTGGAGAGGGTCTGAGATGAGGGCTGAGGGCATTGAACACAGCCTGTTCCCCCACCCATGGGACATTGGGATGGATACCCTGATCTTGCCCTGGCTCCTGTGAAATGAGAGAAGGTTGTAGAAAGGTCTCTGTACACTGTCAAGTGCCACACAGTTGCCGAGAGGATGGCAACGGTGGCTTGCTCCAAAGTCCAGGGTAGAGTCCAGAATCACCGTCTCTGGCAAGGGTGCAGAGCCCTTGCTGGCCTTCCTCCCCAGTGGGCCTCACCACACATCTGGGCAGTTCTGGGAGGACCCGGGGGCGGGCACCTGCCGTGTCCTGGCATCCCAGAGCCTGGCACAACCCTGGGGGCAGAGCAGGGGTTGAGGAGCTGTGGTTAGATGAAGAGACAGATGAGCAAATGCTTTGTGAACACCAATGGTGTTCCTGGAACCATTACAGTAGCGGGTACACAGTAGGTGCCTAACAGAGACTTGCTGAAAGAGTCAATGAAGCACTGGAGAGTCAGTGGTCAGTGTATGGTACAAGCCTGGAGCTTCGTGTACTGCAGAAACAAGAGGACAGGGCACATCACAGGGACACAGGGACCAACTTGAAAGGGCACCCAGCGACCATGGCTGGAACAAGTTGAGCAAAAAGCAAATAAATACCATAGTACTGGTCATGACCCAGTACATGAGTCCACACTGAAAGCAATAAATGACTAGATAAATGGGAGCGAAGAGGCAGATCTTCTTTACAGAAGGCTAAGAGAGTCCCAAATACTACATGTGGTCACGGTCCTGGCCAGGAGGAAGATTCTCCCCAAGGGTGGAATCTTCAAGTCATTGGTCCTCGGGAAGCGGGTAACAGAGCATGGAAAAGGAAAACAGTCACTCAGCAGGGCAGACCCCTGACAGGCACGGCCACAGGTCACCTGGTGGTCTTCCTTCCAAAACCCAGGACCCCAGATGTATCAGGATGAAACCTCAGAGAGCCCCAGGCTGGAGGACATTCACCAGTGCGTCTCAAACTGTTGCAGTCATGAGCCGCAAGATAAGACTGATGAAGTACCATCAGGGGCATGGGGAACTGACGCCCTAGGGCTAGAGGTGCTGTGGGTTGGACCCTGAACAGAAAAGAGGTAACATCTGACCAATGCAGTCTCAGTGTCCTTAGTAGCAATGAGCCAGCGTCAATTTCTTCTTTTTTATTGTTCTTTTTTTTTTTTTTTTTTTTTGACACTAAGTGTATTCTGTCGCCCTGGGTAGAGAGCTGTGGCGTCATAGCTCACAGCAACTTCAAATCTGGGATTGCGCAATCCTCTTGCCTCAGCCTGCTGAGTAGCTGGGACCACAGGCGCCCATACAACACCCAGCTAGTTTTTCTATTTTTAGTAGAGATCGGGTCTCACTCTTGCTCAGGCTGGTCTCAAACACCTGAGTTGAAGGGATCCACCTACCTCAGCCTCCCAGAGTTCTGGGATTACAGGCTTGAGCCACCGCGCCCGGCCTTTCTTTTTTATCATTAAATATAGTCTATACTACTTAATATACACGTAAACACAAGTTATAGTCTACACTACTTAATATACACGTAAACACAAGTCGTGTAAGGTACACGTTACGTTTTGAGAAATTAACATACACATCATCTTGTGTCGTTCACGTGTGGTGAGAGCACCTACAATCTACTCTGCAAGCACATTTTCAGAGTAAGATGTGATACCGTTAACTGCAACCCTCACGCTGTAGTTGGTGCTCTGGACTTAGTTGTCCTACCTAACTGTAATTGTGCACTCTCTGACCTACCTCTCCTCTCCCTCCCGCTCCCTCCCCTTCTATTCTCCATTCCTGTGTATTAGATTTGTTTTTAAGATTTCATATATAAGTACGCTCATGGAGTATTTTTCTTTCTGGCTCTGTATTTTGCACAGCAGAATGTCCTCCATGTTCATCCATGTTGTCACAGAAGTTTTCCTTATTTTTTAAGGCTGAATAATATTCCACTGTATGCAGAGGTCAAGGTTTCTTTTGTTTTCCTTTTTTTTTTTTTTTTGTAGAGACAGTCTCACTTTATCGCCCCTAGTAGAGTGCCGTGGCGTCACACAGCTCACAGCAACCTCCAACTCCTGGGATTAGACGATTCTCTTGCCTCAGCCTCCTGAGTAGCTGGGACTACAGGCGCCCGCCACAACGCCCGGTTATTTTTCTGTTGCAGTTGTCATTGTTGCTTAGCTGGCCAGGGCTGGGCTTGAACCTACCAGCCTCAGTGTATGTGGCTGATGCCATTAGCACTGTGCTACAGGCACCAAGCCAGGCGACGGTTTCTGTACTCAGTCATCTGTCAGTGGACACTCAGGTCGAGTCCAGAGCTTGGGTACGGCGATATGTCATGGTGGGTGTGAGGGTGCAGGTATCTCTACAAGGTGCTAGCTTCATTTCCTAAGGATATGTACCGGCAGAAAAGACTGCTGGATCATATGGTGGCTCGATTTTTAAATTTTTAGGGGATCTACATACTGTTTTCCATACTGGCTGTACCAAATTACACACCCACCATCAGCATCCAAGGCCTCCCTTTTCTCCACACTTTGCCAACACCTGTTACCTCTTGCTTTTTGGTAGCAGCCACCCTAAGCGGAGCAGATACAGGCTATAGCATTTGTATTTCCCTGGTGATTAGTGATGCTGAGCACTGTTTCATATACCTGTTGGCCATTTTTATGTCTTCTTTGAAAAAATGTCTATTCAGATCCTTTGCTATATTTTCAGCAGGTTAGTTGTGGCTGTTTTCCTATTGAGTTGTGTGAGTTCCTCATCTATTTGGCATATTGGCCTCTTATCAGACGTCCGTATCTGGTCGGGATTTCCTCCTGTTCCACTGGCTGCCTCTTCTTTTTCTTGATTGTTCCCTTTGTGCAGAAGCTTTGTGATTTGATATAGTCCCAGTTGTTGATTTTTGCTTTTGTTGCCTGAGTTTTTGGTGTGATTTCTAAAAAAATTCATTGCCATGGCCAATGTTAAAGAGCTTTTGGCTGGGCATGGTGGCTCATACCTATAATCCCAGCACTCTGGGAGGCCAAAGCATGAGGCTCTCTTGAGACCAGGAGTTTGAGGCCAGTCTAGGCAACAGAGCGAGACCCCATCTCTACAAAATAAAAAATAGGAAAAAAAAATTAGCCATGCATTGTGGCAGCTCTTCCAGAGGCTAACACAGGAGAATTGCTTGAGCCCAGGAGCTGGAGGTTGCTGTGAGCTAGGCTGACGTCACAACACTCTAGCTTGGGCAACAGAGTGAGATCCTGTCTCAAAAAATAAAAACAAAAACCCAACTACATGGTCATCTCAATAAAAGAAAGAAAAAAATCTTTCCCTCTAAAGTCAGGAACAAGACAGTATGCTGACTCTGTTCACTTCATTCAGTATAGTACTGGAAGTACTAGCTAAAACAATCAGACAAGACAAAGTAAAAGACATCCAAATCAGAAAGGAAGAAGCAAGATTATTTCTGTTTATGTATGATATGATTTTGTACGTAGAATATACTCAAGTACGTAGCATTTTTTTCCCGGATTAGTTCTTGAACTTGTCAGACCTTGTAGATTTCCTTAAACACTAGGAATCAGATGCCTTTTTGGGGGGTGGGCAACAGAGTCTCACTTTGACCCTCACGGTGTCATAGCTCACAGCAACCTCAAACTCTTAGACTCAAGTTATTTTCTCGCCTCAGCCTCCGAGTAGCTAGGACTAGGGGCACTTGCAACAACGCCCAGCTATTGTTAGAGACAGGGTCTTGCTCTTGCTCAGGCTGGTCTGGAACTCCTGAGCTCAGGCAATCCACCTGCCTCAGCCTTCCAAAGTGCTAGGATTATAGGTTTGAGCCACCGCACCCGGCCTCTAGATGCCTTTTTCTTGATTGAGTTTTTTATGTTTTCTATAAATCTTTGACTAGTTTCCAGAGTTCAGGTAAAGTTTACCGTGATTGTTTTTGTCGCTTTATTTGATGCGTCTGGGAAGGCATGAGCTCTTGGCGTGCTCTACTTCACTGTTTATGCTGATTTCCCCCAGCCAGTTGCTTTTCAAATGTCTTTGCTGATTTTTCAGTCTATGTCATTAAAGATAGGAATTTACTTTTGTTTATCCTACATGAGACTTGTGCTTCCTGAATACAAGGATTCATTTTTTCCATGTATTTTGTTAGAATTTGACTTATTATTTGTTCAAACATTCTTTCTCTTCTTTTAATTATCTTTCTCCAGAGTCTCTATTACAAGGGTGATATAACACTTCTTCTGTTTTGTAACTGATTTTTCCAATTTTTATATTTTTTGTTTTAGCTTCATTTGGGGCTGATTTCCTCAGATCTATCTTTCAGTGAACTAGTTTTCTTCAACTTTGTCTAAGTTGCTTTTCTTTTTTCTTTTTCTTTTTTTTTTTTTTAAACAATCGTTAATTTAAGGATTCAAGGCTTCGGCTCAGTTTACATTTGAATCTTGCCGCCACGAAATCAGTTGTTTTTAAGTTATACATATTCCCTTAACGTCCCCTGCCATCCTCTTCAGCTGATACTTGTTCAAATTCATCTCAGCCAAGTCCTCTTCCAACCCGTTCTAGGGTGACAAGTCATTCCTGTGTCCGTGTATTTTCCTCTGGAATCTGGGGTGCCCCCTGCCCCTTCTCCCGGTCTACAGCATCATCTCCATTTCAGAGACAGAGCCTCCCCCACTACAGCTGGTCACGGAGCCTGTATTGAACGCTGACTGTGCCAGTTCTGTGTGCACTGGATGTGAACTGAACACCTGTTTGCTGCCCCCGGGGCACTCACATCTAGTGGATTGTCACTAAGAATTAGCTCTCTGATGTTGCGTTCAGCACCAGGTATAACGCCCAGGACACAGCAGGTACTCAGCGGAGTTTTCACCTTTGGTTAGTACATGTGGGGAGCCTGTGTCCCAAGCACTCAACTTGGTTCCTGCTATGTCATCTCGTCTGAGTTGCTTTTAACCCTTCCCTTAAGGTTTCTTTTCTTTTCTTTTCTTTTTTGCAGTTTTTGGCTGGGGCTGGGTTTGAGCCCACCACCTCTGGCATATGGGGCCGGCGCCCTACTCCTTTGAGCCACAGGCGCTGCCCCAGTTTCTTTCTTTTTTTTTTTTTGAAACAGAGTCTCACTTTATTGCCCTCGGTAGAGTGCTGTGGCATCACAGCTCACAGCAACCTCCAGCTCTTAGACTTAGGTGATTCTCTTGCCTCAGCCTCCCGAGTAGCTCGGACTACAGGTGGCCGCCACAATGCCTGGCTATTTTTTTTTAGTAGTAGTTGTTGGTTTTTTTTTTTAGAAACAGAGTCTCACTTTGTCAGCCTCGGTACTATGCTGTGGCGTCACAGCTCACAGCAACCTCCAGCTCTTAGATTTAGGTGATTCTCTTGCCTCAGCCTCCCCAATAGCTGGGACTACAGGCGCCTGCCACAACACACGGCTGTTCTTGTTGTTGTTTAGCAGGCACAGGCTGAGGTTCAAACCTGCCAACCCCAGTGTATGTGGCCAGTGCCCTAACCACTGAGCTACGGGTGTTAAGCCCCTTAAGGTTTTGTTTGTTTTTTTAATTATTTTGTAGAGACAAGGGTCTTGCTACCATGCTCAGGCTAGTCTTGAACTCCTTACCTTAAGTGATTGTCCCACCTCTGCCTTGCAAAGTGTTGAGATTATAGCTGTGATCCATCATGGCTGGCCTCCCCTAAATTTTAAAATTTGAGACACACACAAACACGTCATGATCATTATCATTATTTTATATATCAAGAAGGAAAAACTCTTTTTTTTCTTTTGGAGACAGAGTCTCACTTTGTTGCCTGGACCTATGGGCAGTGGCACAATCACAGCTCAGTGCACCTCAAACTCCTGGGCTCAAGTGATCCTCATGCCTAAGCCTCCTAAGTAGCTAGAACTACAAGTGGACTGTACCATGCACAGGCTATTTCTCTATTTTTTTTTGTGCAGACAGGCTCTTGCTCTGTGGTTCACAGCAGATTTGAACTCCTGACCACAACGCCCGGCTGTTTTGCAATTCAGCCAAGGTTGGGTTTGAACCCACCACCTTCGGTACATGGGGCCGGTGCCCTACTCCATGAGCCACAGGCGCCGCCCTAGCTTATATTTTTTTTATCTCTAGAAGTTGTAGGATTTTTTTTTTTCAAGATTTCCAAAAAATTTTGTTAGTCTTTAAAATTTTATTTTTTTTATTTTTTATTTTTTTTTGAGACAGAGCCTCAAGCTGTCACCCTGGATAGAGTGCTGTGGCATCCCAGCTCACAGCAACCTCCAACTCCTGGGCTCAAGCGAGTCTCTTGCCTCCGCCTCCCAAGTAGCTGGAACTACAGGCGCTCGCCACAACGCCCGGCCATTTTTTGGTTGCAACCGTCATTGTTGTTTGGCAGGCCCAGGCTGGATTCAAACCCTCCAGCTTAGCTGTACGTGGCTGGCGCCTTAGCCCGTTGAGCCACAGGCGCCGAGCCAAAATTTTATTTTTTTTAATGGCTCGGCGCCTGTGGC
>CAUYRH010158483.1:0-70984 GCA_963574655.1 Perodicticus potto | reverse complement strand
CTACTCCTTTGAGCCACAGGAGCTGTCCATTTTAAAGAATTTTTAAAAATATACATGTCTAAGGTAACCCTTAGGTTTCAAAAAAAAACAACCTATTTTCATCTTTGAGTTAAGAAAATATGACATCTCAAAAAAAAAGATGTTACAATTTTCACAGAAAAAAATTTGAGCTTCCCTGATTTAATACCTAACCTCCAATTTATAACTTGAAATCTACCAGGAAAAGGAATGTAACTTAAATTCTTAGCTCTATATAGAATTCCAGCTAACCCAAAGATATTCAAGACAACCCTGGAACCCCACTGTTAGTTCCAAAAGAAATACTAACCTTATCTGAAAATCCACAGTGTTCTCACTGTAGCGATGGCAGAAAATAAAACCTTTGGTGCTAGGTATATTTAAATTTTTGGGCTCGGCACCTGTGGCTCAACAGGCTAAGGCGCCAGCCACGTACACCTGAGCTGGCAGGTTCGAATCCAGCCCGGGCCCAAACAATGACGGCTGCAACCAAAAAATGGCTGGGTGTTATGGCGGGTGCCTGTAGTCCCAGCTACTTGGGAGGCGGAGGCAGGAGACTCGCTTGAGCCCAGGAATTGGAGGTTGCTGTGAGCTGTGAGACCACGGCACTCTACCCAGGGTGACAGCTTGAGGCTCTGTCTCCAAAAAAAAAAAATTTTTGAGTTGCTTCCAATTTCAATTTAGCCTTTTTAGAATTTCATCTTCTGGAATCAGCTTTTCAGGACTTAAGGCCAGTATCAAGGGAAAATAATATTTGCTTATAAAAACTCATACTGTGACCAATTTTAGTGATTTAGATGCAAATTGGGTGTACTGAAAAGTCTGAATATTAGGCAAAAATTTATAAACCAACTAATAGAATAACACAAGTTATATTTTCATGAGCTCTCACTTGGAAGGATGGAAATACATGTACCATCACCTTTTTCAGAGAGCTGAATTAGGATAAAAGCAGTAAAACATCTTGCCCACAGCTAATAAGCTGTGATGACAGGCTTTACTGCCTGGCACCCTGTTTTTGGAGCCCCTGTTCTTGTTTATTGCACCGTTTGTTCTGTTGTAAATCTTCCCAAGCTGAATGTGCAAGGGAAGGGCCTTCTGTACACTTCTAAGTGAACTTTGTAAGGCAACACTTGTTCATTGCTTTGGGGTTATTTATTGTCTCATTTTCTCCTTTGGCAATAATAGTGATTTTTCACATCCTCGTTGGCCTGAGAAACAATACACCAAGTGGTACATAGACCAAAATGTTAATAGTTGTTATCATGGAGTGCTGGCATATAGGTGAATTTTCTTTTTAAGAGATAGGTTCTTACCCTGGTTGCCCAGGCTGGAGTGCAGTGGTGTGATTATAGCTCACTGCAGCCTTGACCTCCTGGGTTCTAGTGCTCCTCCTGCCTCAGCCACTTGAGCAGCTAGGACTACAGGCATGTGCCCCCACACCTGGCTAATTTTTTTAATTTTTTATAGTAATGTGGGGGGTGTCTTGCTTTGTTGCCCAAGTTAGTCTTTTTTTTTTTATTTAAAAAGAGGTAGATCATGCATACATTAATGCATTTATGGGGTACAATGTGCTGATTTCATACAATTTGGAATGCTTACATCGTACTGGTTCATATATCCCTCACCTCATTAATTATTGTGTTAAAACATTTATACTCTATACTTAATAGATCCGACGTGTACCCTTGCAATATGCACCATAGGTGTGATCCCACCATTCACCCTCCCTCCGTCTGGGACCTCCCTTCTCTCCTCCCATTCCCCTTCCTTCATTCTGAGCCATAGTTGTGATCTAGTCTTCATATGAAAGTGTGAGTGATTGTAAATTGGTTTCATAATAGCATTGCATACATTGGACACCTTTTCCTCCAGTCTTCAGATACTTTACTAAGTAGGGTATGTTCTAGCTCCATCCATATTTGAACTCCTGGCCTCAAGCGATTCCCTGTCTCAGCCTTCCAAAGTGCTGGGATTACACAAGTGAGCCACTGCGCCCAGTCCATACGTGAATTTTGTGTTATTTGTGCTTTTCTCAATGTTCTTTTTTTAAACTACACATAGTGCTTTTAAAATGAGACATTTTAACCATCTATTTGTTAAAAGCTGCCGAGAGTCTCTTCCATTAAAAGCGATGAGCAGGCTCACGACTTTCTTGTCATCTCCATCACTTGGAGATCCCTGTCATTTTGGTTGGTATTTACAGTATGTGTTCAGTCTGTGTCAAATGTGCTGAAATTGAGACCACTGGAAAGAAATCTGCCTCCTGGCAATCAGAAACTTATTACCCACAAGTGATTCAGAACTCAGCATCCCTCCCGTAAGAATCTGTTTGCTGCTTTTGCTGTGTGCCAGAGCCCTTTGGTTCTTTAGGTCTGCCTTTATCTGTTTTTCACTTTACAGGGTATCTCTTAATGTCTAAAGACGGCTGGTTCGGGATAGCATTTTTATAACAGCAAATTTGTCTGTCAGATGCAAGATTAGTACTGCTGTTACGTTCTTGGGCATAATACCAAACAGAGCCACAGTATGATCACTTAATGAAACCCAGAAGGTCTCATTCTGTAGGGCGATGGAAAGGTTTGGGAATCTGTTGTGTACAGAAGCATACCCAGGAGACTTTTAGCCAGCCAGATTTGGAAATACTATATATCACTCTTACAGAATACAATTTTAGGTGTTTCATTAGGTCTATAAAAACATCCTCCCAAAGGATCATAAGTCTGTAAGACCGCTTTATTTGATTTTCAATTTAGACAAATAGAAAATGTTACCTCCCTCTGGTTAGATCCACTGTAACTCTTCTGTAAATAAAATCCTGCCACAAAGGTAAAGGAAACCCTTGTATGTGTTCTATATCTTAAATTTCAAGTGCTAAACTTCTTGACCTCAAATCCTAGTTAAGAGCTGCATTGGGGAGGTTTCAGGGAAATGGACACAGCCATGCACAGGAAGTGTGTTAATAGATTTTGCAGTTTTGGAGTAAAATTAAGCGATATATAGATTTAAAAAATCTTTAAGAGGGTCATGCCATATTACTCAGTAACTGAGCTTTTTAAAAATGTCTACTAAGGAAACAATCAAAGATACATGTAGGGTGAGAAGGGGGTGAGAGATAAAAACTTGCCTACCAGATACAGTGTACACTGTTTTGGTGATGGACATATTAATAGCTCTGACTTCAGCATTGCACACACATTTCATCCATGTAACAAAAACACTTGTACCCCCTTAATATTTTAAAATGTGGTATATGTATAGTATATGGAATACTTTTCAGCCATTAAAAAGATGGAGGCTTTACATCTTTTGTATTAACCTGGATGGAGGTTTGTTGAAACAAATTCTTCTTAGTAAAGCATCACAGCAATGGAGAAGCAAGACTCCAATGTACTCAATTCTGATATGAAGGCAGTAGATGATCTATTACAAAGGAGAGTAGAGCAATGAGGTATCAGGGAGAGGGGAGGAGAGAGGGATGGGGAATCACAGTGTATGGCACACGTCTTGGGGGCAGGACATAATTACAAGAGGGACTTTACCTAACTACCATAATCAGTGTAACCTAATTCTCTGTACCCTCACTGAATCCCAAACAATTAAAAAAAATAGTTTGAAATGTAAAAAAGATACATTTCTTTGAAAAAAATTATTCAAGTATTTTTATAGTAGTAAAAAATTAGAAACAGTCTAATCTTCAACAAGAAGGTACTTAAATAACCTCTTAGGTATACAGTAAAATATTTCACAGCAGCTAAAAAAGTTTTTGAACATTTAGTGCTGTGGGAAATCTACATATAGTTGGCCCTTCATAACCACAGGTTCCACATTCACGAATTTAACCAACCATTGATTAAAAATATGCCCCCCAAGCCCCATTGTACAACAGCAAAAAATTAAAAATAATATAGCATAACAATTTATATAGCATTTATATCATATCATAAGTGATCTAGAGATGATTCAAAGTATATGGAAGGATGTGGGTAAATTATAAATGCAAATAATAAACTGTGCCACTCTATAGAAGGGACTTTGGGCATCTGAAGTTTTGATATCTGCAGAAGGGCCTAGAACTAATTGCCCCTGGAAACTGATGATGAATCTCTTGCTAATTGAAAAACAACAAGTTATTAAATATGGAAAAAATAGGGCAATTTTGTTTTTAAGAATTGTGTTCATATGTGTGTGTGTATAAAGCTGAAAGAAAATATTCCAAGATACTGAGTTTATTACTGGTTATGCATGGTTATAATTTCCTTTTTGTTTTTCTGTTTTCCTTTTCAAAATTTCTACAGTAAGTGTGGTTCTTTTCAAGATCATATTGTATGAGTTAAATTTGTATGTGTATGTATGTATGTAGTTTGAAAACAGTATTGGCAATACATAAATTTGACAAAGGCATCACCTTTTGTAATAGTAAAATTTTAAGCTTTAACTCTGCAAGTGTAAGATTAAAAGTAAATGAATATGAAGGCTATGGCACAGGGGAAACTTGGTGCAAGTTTTTCAAGGCATCTTGGAGGTTTGGAGGCATGAACTAGGCCACTATTTGTCCTCTTTACCACCTACTTTTAATCTCATGGTTATTTAATTATGTCTGAGCGGGAACTTAGACACTGGATATGATTAATAGCAAATATTCATTCGTTCAGCAAATATTTATGAGGGCACATAGGTATATAATATATATATATGTCCTGAGTTTACAAGGATGATCAAACAGTCTGACTCTACCTCTACTGCGCACACATTAATGTTAAAAAGACATAGACAGCATTTGGGGGGGTTTTGCTTATAGTAGCAAAATCATTTGCCTGATTATCACACTACAAACCTTTGTACTACATAATGTTAAGAGCTTTTTAGAAAATTACAAATTAACTTCAGAGTTCTTTTCAAGGCCCAGGGGACTTTTCTCCTCTCCTGCCTTTTAAATTAACTCTATGTGTTCCGGAACCCTGCTCTTGAAATGGTGCGCATATTTGTCCCTGCTATTCCCTGGGAGGCGTATTTGTCCCTGCTGTTTGCTATAATGCAGTACCATCAGTACATGCTTTTGCTCCAGTTGCTGTGGTTTCCAGTGATTTCGTTACACTGTTGGTATTAGGAGTACAGAGTAAGGAACAAGTTCATCACAAGTTCTGGTTCTCTTTCTGCTTAAAAGCAACTGTGGGAATTAAAAAGCTGTTTATTATGCTATGCTTTGTATCACTTCATAGTCAAAATCACTAAACAATTTTTTTTACTATCTGTGGACCAACTGATAGGTGCAAATGGCATTTCTTACTATATAGAGTTTTCAAACAGACTGGTTCAAGGTAGGCAAAAGCTGTTGCTTCCTAATGACCTTCATATTTCTCTGCAGGAAGAAGCAGACTGGGTCACTTTGGTTTTCTCCCTTTCAGGATTTCTCAGGTGTGTTGCATGGACTTGACCCAGCCACTGTTTTCTAAAACTCTGATTCATTTTAGTGGTGCTTCTGTGGCGCTTTACTGTTACTGGACTTCTTCCATCTTTCAGGGAGGGCAAGATAATTGTTGAGGGAGAAAAGGCAGTAGAGTTACTACTTCTTCAGTTGATTTTAATATTTTCTTTCTATTGCAAAGAAAAAAAATTCTTAAAGGAAAGTCCACCCACATCTTCCACTCCAGGCATTCAGGTGGACGGGATGTGTGATGCCATCTCCACTGGTGACTATTTAGGTCTTCTGTCTTCAATCACATTGTCAACGATCTTAATTAAGAGCTGAGGCCCTAATCATGAGACAGTGTTGACCGTGCTGCTGGGTTGAGTGGGTAAAGTGATGGCCATGGGAGGTAAGGATTTGTCACTTCCAAAAGGGCTCCCAGCTGTCCTGCACCTGTAAGGTGTTTGCAAGACATCTTTTCATGACATTGGGAATCTGAGAGTTCCTAGACATATGTTCTTGTAGTGTTTATAACTAAGATGGCAGCTACTGTTTATTGAGCGCCTACTGTGTGCTAGCCTTTGGGCAGTACTGTGGGTACACTGGGTGCCAACTCTGTGACTTCCAGTGTCTTGTAAAGTGTATATTATCTTCCTTTTGCAAATAAAGGACACCAAGGCTGAAAGAGGTTAATGCTTCATCGAAGTCACACAGTAAATAGCAGATGAAGGTTGGGTTGCTGGTCTGGGATGCTGAGAACTTCTGTTCTCTTTTTTCAGCACCATGGCTGCTATAGCTGCCTTACTCTCAGTTCTTGAAAATTAGGAATTGGAAATTAATTATGAGGTTGCTATGCAGATGATGAAAAAATTAACCTCAAGGCTATACCATATTTGGGTGTGCTTTAATTTTTTTTTTGTTTGTTTTACTAACTTCTACCTCTTTGTATCTGTAGAAGGTTATGATAGAGGAAGACTTGTGAGGTGTTCACTTAGTGTTGAAGGTATATGCTATTTGAAGTTTCTGTCATTTTTGTCATTTAACATTAGCGTTAACTTCAGTGGAAGGCAATATTTTAAAAGCTTGACTCAATTCCAGCTCTAACACTGGCTGACTCTGTGACTCTCTTGACCTCTCTGTGCCTTTTTCTGTTCAATCAGCTGTAAGATCAATTTAATAATTACTCAAAGTCTTGTTCTGAAGATGGAATGGAATAATCCATGTAAAGCATAAAGACAGGAATATAGAAAGTAGTAAATATTAATTGCCAGCAGCAGCAGCAGCACTGTCCTATGAAGGTCACTAAAACCGTTGCGTCATTCAAAGTAGCTATACTTACAAGAGAGGCTGGCCTAATAACCCCAAGCTTGAAGAAAACACTTAGAAGTTTCTTTGAAAATATTTTGTATAGGCCAGGTGTGGTGGCTCATGCCTGTAATCCTCGCACTCTGGGAGGCTGAGGCAGGTAGATTGCTTGAGCTCACAGGTTCAAGACCAGCCTGAGCAACAGCAAGACCACATCTCTACTAAAAATAGAAAAACTGAGGCCAGAGGATCACTTGAGCCCAAGAGTTGGAGGTTTCTGTGAGCTATGACGCTGCAGCAGTCTACCCAGGGCAACAGCTTGAGATTCTGACTCAAAGAAAAAAAAAAGAAAGAAAAGAAAATATTTTGTATAATTTGTGACTATAAAAATGGCTTAGATAAGATAGTAAGATGAACAATTTCAGTGGGTGAACATTCAGAGGGCAGGGGCCCTCTCCTCTTTAATACTGTCCTAAATGTGTGTGGAAAGTTAGTCTATACAAAAGTGCATAGCCACAGCTTAAAATATTTATAGCAATTCCTTTATAGCTTTGAAATGAAATTCAAGTAGGTAAATGACAAGAAACCTGTCCGGCAGATCTGGCCTCTCCACTGAGTGTCATGCTTTCTCTGTGTGAGTCGCACTGGACCGTTCAGCTGTTTGATTTTAGCTGTTGTTAAGTGTTGTTCAGCTGTTAAGTGTCTCACTGTCTTTCTGTTTACCAACCTCTGTGATACCGAGTAAACTAGACTACAGCCATGTCGGCAGACTTGACTGTGCTGTCCAGGAAGTAGGAGATCGACGAACACTAAGCCGGGGAAGATGCTTTTATCCAATTTAAGAGCTACAGTGATGTATGAAATACAGTAAAATTCTAGGCTCCTGGCTTAAGCTAAATATGCATCAGTTCCCTCCGAGCAGGGGAAATGGGGGACAAGTAAGAACTTTCACGTCTGTGTGCTCTAAGTTCCTTAAAAACTAGAAAGTTATGGCTCGGCACCTGTGGCTCAACGGGCTAAGGCGCCAGCCACATACACCTGAGCTGGCGGGTTCGAATCCAGCCCGGGCCTGCCAAACAACAATGACGGCTGCAACCAAAAAATGGCCAGGTGTTGTGGTGAGCGCCTGTAGTCCCAGCTACTTGGGAGGCGGAGGCAGGAGACTCGCTTGAGCCCAGGAATTGGAGGTTGCTGTAAGCTGTGATGCCACGGCACTCTATCCAGGGCGACAGCTTGAGGCTCTGTCTCAAAAAAAAAACTAGAAAGTTATAATTTTAGTATTTGCGAGGAAACTTTAAAAGGATAATTAACTGGATTACGTAACCCTTCATTTAACTTGTTTATATAACATACAGAGCACTTTGAAAGGAGTGGCATGTGTTTCTAAGTCACTGTGAAAAAATATGAAAATAACTATCTTGTGAATAGCTCAAAATTATGATCTTAAAAGAAATGTTACGTGAAGAACTAATTCTAGTAACTATAAATATTGCTAAGTTAAATTTGATGTGTTCCCTGTTGACTAGTCATAACTATAAATCTAACAATCAAGAGTTCTATGATTAATCCATTAGATTTTTCCATTTTAAAAGTTAGGTTCCTTAATGTTTTCATAAGTTCTGTCCTATTGGAGCTGCGATTTTTATAATTCCAAGAAAAAGATAGAAGGTAGTTTTATGTCTAATCCTGTGTTAATGATTGCTGAAGGACTGCTCTCTAGAAATTAATCAGAAAGCACTGACAAATTCCAGAACTTTTTGACCGGCTACAATAGGCAGCGTGTTATGGCAGGACAGAGTGGGTTGGGAGTATACAGGAGTTGGGATACTAAGAGGAAGATGAGCTTGTCTCTACATTTAAGAAGGTCACAGTCTAACTGCAGTCGCAGACTGGGTATGGTAAGTTAAAACTGTCGTCCTTATAGCTGCTGATGTTAAAAATAAAAGATTTATGTACTTAGATATTTCATTTAAAATAATGGATGGCTGGATATATAATTACGTAAGTTAGGATTATGCTTTTAGTTTTAAAAACCGTGAGTTTGAAGACAATGCAAGGAAACAGATTAATATTCTGTGGTTGAATGGACAATGACAGGTTCTAATAATACACAGACACGAGACTGGCAAGTTTGTACTAATTTGTACTCATTTGTGTTAATAAAAATATTCATTTACTTTCTGTATCTCAGTAAACACTTTCATGGCTTCTTGATTTGCCTTGGCAATCAACAGAATTTAGGGGTTAGATTTTTCACTCACTTTGAATCTATATTATATCTGAAAATGAATGCATTTCTTTCTTTTCTTCCATACTATAAACTATCTTATAAAATCAAGAGGTGAAGGAATGAAGACTGTGTTCTTTGTACCAGGTGCTATAGTGGGTGATAGACATTGGTCCTGGCTGGTATGCTTGCTACCCCTTCTGGCCCACAAAATTGTGGCAGCATTTTAAGTATCCCCAGTATCTACAGAGACAGAACTCAATTTTATCACCCTTTAGATATATCAAATTGATTTCTATGTGGCTTGATTTAGAAATTGGGGGATTTATTTTCCTTTGCTGGCTAATTTGCTTGAGATAATCCTTTATTTCCTGTCTACATAGTTGCTAAGATGAAGTTTCTTGCCAGGTTTTGCTTTTCTTACCATGTTTTGGGGTAGGGCAGGAGGAATTAGCCATCTCTCTGTGTTTCATTGCATAGCAACTTGAAAGCATAGAGATGCAGAGTCCTTAGAGAGAAGTTCACGGCAACGATGCCAGAATGGAAAATTAAAGTAAGCAAAAGCAGTAGCCACAGGAACAGTGTTAATATATGGGTTTACAAAAATGCATTCAGCATTTTTTGGTCTTTTGTATGATAAGACCTCTTTCTCTAGAATATAGTGTGTTTTGTTCTCTGTAGCCCTGTCGTCTGTGCCTGGCACAGTGTAGGTACCCAGTAATGATTTGTTGATGAATTGAATGAACAAACTAACTAATAAATGACACATTTCACTGATAGTTTCTTTTCTTAGTTTTATTATATTTACTTGACTGAAGTATTTTGTTAATACTTTATTAAATAGGAAGGGAGGAACTTGCTACCAAAATGTGTGATTTCTAAATGGTTCTAAAAAGTATCTTGACATGTTTTTTCCTATAGAAAATTATAGATTATAAAGTAATTTACTTATTGGTAGGAGAAGCTTTTTTAAAAATATTTCCGTAGTACAGTGACACCTATATATTTTTACTACCCATGGTTCTTTTTTTGGAAAATTCACTTAATGCATTAAAAAAGTATTTTTATGGTTTTTTTTTTTGAATCTTCATAAAATTTTTTTACGTATTTTATTTTTTTAATTCTTTATTAAATCGTAACTGCATACATTAATGCAATTATGGAGTACAATGTGCTGATTTAATATACAATGTGGGGGCGGCGCCTGTGGCTCAAGGAGTAGGGCGCCAGCCCCATATACTGGGGATGGCGGGTTCAAGCCCAGCCCCGGCCAAAACTGTGACAAAAAAAAAAAAAAAAGAAGGTGATAAACAATGTGGAATGCTTACATTTAACTGATTAACATAACCGTCTCCTTGCTTACTTATTTGTTGTGGCAAAAACATTCCTACTCTATTCTTAATAGTATAGAAATGTATCATTGCAATTTGCACATTCGATTGGATCCCCCCAAAAAGCCTTCCTCCTCCCGCCCACCCCCCTGCCTTCCCCTCTCTTTCCTCTTCCTGCCTTCTTTTTGGACTATAGTTATGTTTTACCATTCCTGTGAATGTATAGGTGATTATATACTGATTTCATAGTAGTAGTGAGTACATTGGATACTTTTTTTTCCATTCTTGAGATAGTTCACTAAGAAGAATATGTTCCAGCTCCATCCAGGTAATCATAAAAGATGTGAAGTCTCCATCTTTTTTTTGTATAAAATTTTAATTAAGGAAATTTTGCTCACATGTGTTTGAAGAGTACCTGAAACAAGGTTTATTTTCCTCTTACAGACTTTTGTAACATGTCAGGGGAGTTTGTGATTTTGCTTAAGATGGATTAATTGGTTTTAAAGAAATTTCAAAATGTGTTAGTTTTTTAAAAAAATACATTTCCTCAAGAAAAGCATTATGAGAATAACACATACATGTCAGAATTCTGCATTTTAATAAAAACACAAAGTTTTCCAGTACTTAAACATTTTGATCATTCTTAAAAGTTATTGAAGACTTTAAAAAGTTTTTGTTTATGTGGATTATATCTATCAGTATTTACTGTATTAAAAATTTAATTCAATGAAATTTTGTTTTTGTTTTTTTTTTTGAGACAGAGCCTCAAGCTGTCACCCTGGATAGAGTGCTGTGGCATCACAGCTCACAGCAACCCCCAATTCCTGGGCTCAAGCGAGTCTCCTGCCTCCACCTCCCAAGTAGCTGGGACTACAGGCGCCCGCCACAATGCCCGGCCCGTTTTTTGGTTGCAGCCATCATTGTTGTTTGGCAGGCCAGGGCTGGATTCGAACCCGCCAGCTCAGATGTACGTGGCTGGCACCTTAGCCCATTGAGCCACAGGCGCCGAGCCAAAAATTTAAGTGAATAAAATTTTAAAATATTTCTTAGTCTATTTAAAATTAACAATAGATAAAGGTTATTGTTTATTAAACAAAGTATAATATGAAAAAAAGTTTTTAATAAAAGAAATTAACAATAGACTTATCACATTAACCTAAATTACATTTTTTATTTTAAAATACTATATTTCCAAAACAAGTCTTAAAAGAATGGTATTGGTTTGCATTTCTGCAAATCTCTCTGACATCTTACTCAACAGAAGACAGCTGGATTCTCACACCTGTTTCTGTGTTTGCTGTGTTACACTATCACTTGTTATTGTATTCTCTGTACACTAGTGAGAAAAATGAGAGTAAAGGCAAATAGCATCCTCATGTTGTCATGACAATAGTTTTCTACTTCGCAGATTTTATGGAAGGGCTTCAGGATCTCCAGCTTTATGGGATCCTTTATTCTGAGAACCACTGCTCCAAAAACTAGTGAGATGGAAGGATGAATAGCAGTGAGGGGGGGGACCTTTGATATTTTCTCTTCTTTTTTTTTTCTTCGTTTTGAGACAGAGTCTCACTTTGTTGCCCTTGTTAGACAGCTCGGCTCACAGCTCACAGCAATCAAACTCTTGGGCTCAAGCAATCCTCTTCTCTCAGCCTCCAAAGTAACTGGTACTACAGGCACCCGCCACAATGCCTGGCTATTTTTAGAGATGGGGTCTTGCTCTAGCTCAGGCTGATCTCTCAAACTCATAAGCTCAAGTGATCCATCCGCCTCAGCCTCCCAGAGTGTTGGGATTATAGGTGTGAGCCTCTGTGCCTGACCTCTTTTCTTTCCTTTATTTCTATTTTGTATTTGATTATTTTTTTGTAATGAGTATATATTACGTTTGCCATTTTATTTATTTATGTTTTTTTTTTTTTTAAAGACAGAGTCTCACTTTGTCACCCTCCGTAGAGCTCACCCTCACAGCAACCTCAAACTCTTGGGCTCAAGCAATTCTCTTGTTTCAGCTCCCAAGTAGCTGGGACTACAGGCGCCCTCCACAACGCCCGGCTATTTTTAGAGATAAGATCTCGTTCTGGCTCAGGTTGGTCTTGAACCTGCGAGCTCGGACAATCCACCCACCTCAGCATCCCAAACTAGGATTACAGACGTGAGCCACCATGCCCGGCCAATTTTGCCATTTTAAAATACCACAAAGTAAATGAAAGGGTATGGGGTGGAAAGACGATGACATCTCAAAAGAAGGTAGTATGTGTGCAATTTTTGTTTCAACAATGCATTCAAATTATAGTTTCTATGATCTTACATAAAGCTAAATTTCAAATTTATCTGATGTATTTATTTTAAGTTGGATCCCATCCAAAATATCAGCATGAGCAAACAAATGATGGTGGTTTGCTCCCTCTTGCCTGTCAAGGACCTGAACATACAACATCATCTATAGCATGTCTTTGCTTTTGTACTCTCCCATGAAATGCACTGGTACAAATGCAGATACTCAGCCACATTCAGAATTGTTCTTTGCTGATTCAAGTAAATCTGGGAATGGAAAGAGCAGAGTTCCAGTTAATGCTTACGTTCACTGTGACCGTCAGGCTAGGAATTCTTCTTACACCCTGGCCCAACTTTATATTTGAGAATATCTGTTCTTATTTTTCCTCCTTCCTCACAAAACTTTAAGAAACAGGAATGATTCTTCTATCTTTCATGTCAATTATTTCCTTTTAATAAATAATTCAAAAATTGCCTTCAGGTAGAATTTTAGAAACCTATGGCCACACTGACCTCTTCTTGTTTTCAAGGTATTAAAAATAACCTAAAAATTGAAAAGTTACAAAGAAATTAGAGTAATTTGGCTTGAGTCAAAGTATAATTTTCTTCATTAAAGAATGTTTTTGTCTAATAGTTTTCCAGGGGAATGCAAAAAATAGAGACCTCTTTAAGTAAATAAAATATCAACCCTGTCTATTAAAAAATGAAATGTTAGTATCTAGTGAAAACATAACATTTCACTTTTAGCCTGTCTCTGTATATTAAGTCTTCTTTAATGTTTTTCAGATTTATCCCCCTCAAAGAAAGTGCTTAATTTTTTCCAGATATATAAGTTATCTATTTATCTTAATTTTTTAAATTAGAAAGCTTGTAAGAAAAATTAAAAGTCTCCTATAATCCTGTCACCTTTGTTTAGCTACTCTTAATGTTTTGGAATAAATTGGGTTCTGTATATAACATTATATTCAGGCTACTTTGTATAGGCTGGTTTTTCAGTTGACAGATGGCATGGGTATCTCTCTTTACCAAGAAGCATAGTAACAAAGAAAATCTTAGAAAACATGTCTGTTCTTCCATCTTTGCGAACCTATCTGATTGTTTTCTTAGGGTAAAGACTAAGCTGTGGGATTGCTGGGTCAAAGACCCATATATTTCTTTTTCCAAAGGCGTTTAATGTAATTGCGAATTTTCTTTTTAGAAAGATCGTACCCAACTTATACTCCCTTTCTTTCTTCCAACCCTATTCCATGCTTGGATCTGATGGGTAAAAAATCAAAACTCATTATTTTGGTTTTTATTTCTTTGACTACTTCCTTTCTAATGTTTTGTGTGAGTTGCCTGTTCGTGTACTTTGCCTGTTTTTCTGTTGGAATGTTGTCCTACTTACCTGTAAGTGCTCTTCATGGTCTTTGTAAAGGATATTTACTATTGATTGTATTTGACAAATGTTTTCTTCTCTGTGCAATTTTTATGAGAAATTCTAGAGATAAAATAGTCTAAGATCCTGGACTTTTTGACATAGACCTTTCTTTTTTCTGTTGCCATTCCCTGTTGGAGAGCTGAGCGAATATTTTTATGCAAGGCTTGTTTAAGTAATAGATGCACCATTCTCATAAAGTTGTAAAAAGGTCAGATGTACTATTTCTCTTTTCTATGTTTAAAACTTTTCCAGAGATAACGCTCTGACCCCTTCTCTAAGATGGAAACCAGCATTGCAGCAGCAGTTCAGCCGCAAATCCATACGAGGGGAAAACACGATCCTGTGCTGAGGTGTTTTTCTGCCTGCTGCCGCTATCTTTGGTCTTTTGAAGGAACTTGGTGCAGCTTGCTGTTTTTACAGGGATGTGTGTGATCTCACGCCCCTGCCCATCCACATGAGAAGCAGGTTGTGTAACCCTGGGCTGTATTTCCATTTCTTTTCAGAGTGTCCACGTTTTGGAGAGGACTGCTTCCTCTAGCACTGAGCCCTCTGTAAGTCGGCAATTGCTGGAACCAGAGCCGGTCCCCCTCTCCAAGGTCAGTGATGGAATGTGGTGCTTTGTGTGACAGCACGCTGCCTGCCCCGGGGCCAGCTGAACTCTGAGTAACTTACACACCCAACTCCCCTAAGGTAGCTGTGACACCGACCGACCGTAGGATGACCCTTCTCTTCTTCCCACCTCCAGTATGTAGAGTTTCCCTGCCCTGTGCAGAGAGAGAACAAATGAATGTGTATTTTGTTGGCATTTGCAGGGTTACATAAAAGTTCCAAAATTCTCTTTATTTTAAGGGAAAAGGAAAGAAAAACTATTGACATTCCCTGTTGGAGAAATAAGCAATTATTTCTATGCTAAGCTAATGGAAAAGGAAAAAAGCACTGGGTGCAGCAGTAATAACAGCTGCTATTATTGCCCACGTGCCACATACCAGGCACTATGCTAAGTGCTTAAACACATTATGCCATCTAATGTAATCCTTACAAACAGTCTACACACTGTAGTTATTTATCACATTTGAAAAATATGGAAACTGAGAGGTAATATCTTAACCAAAGTAAAAAAAAAAATCTGTCCAGTATCAGAGCAGGAATTCAAACGTAGACTTGTCGAACTCTATAAGCGATGCTTTTCAGCTCTATGTGAGCTGCACAGTAGAACAGCCCTGCACAGAGGGCCTGTTGCACGTGCCTCCTCGTGTCTGGCTTCTTAGCCGTGTGCTCTGAGAAGATCACTGCAGAGTATTTATTAAGTCCTTATCTCTGTCATGGGAGCCAGTATTCCCTCCCCTGCCAGCCTGCTCTTCTGCAGACTAAGGAAACACTAAATTCACATACGTCTAAAACGCAAAAACATAGAGAAAAGTCGAGGAGACACCATCCTACTCCCACCTACTCTGCCCTGAGATTTTCAATGGGCTGGCTTCCTTATTGAGAAACTCTGAAAATAGAATGCTTGTGAATTTTGAATTCCAATATAAAAATAACACTTTATTTCCAAAGACAGTTAACTTCTAAATATGTAAAACCAATCTTTCTGCTTTGCTGTTCTATATTAAGCATAATCCTTTAAGAAAAAGAACATTTTACTACCCCAGTGGGATGGAATCTATACACTTGTACCTCCTTATACTGTAAAGATATTACAAGCTATCAAGTTTATTCTATCAGACAGGAGTAGACTGCTAACCTAAGGAAAGGGAGGAGTTAGTTAACTATTAAAAAATAATTTAGAGAGAAATTAAAAACTAGTGTGACTTCCATTTGAATAACAAATAGTGAATGTATTCTGGGCAAATATACCTAGTAATCTTGAAATATCGGTTCTCTTTTACAGTTAGCTAAAGGAAAGAATAAACGTAGGGACAAAGGAAAAAGGAGGCTGACATTTATTGAGCATCTGCTTTGTGTGAGACATGGGATTAGAACATGTATTCTCCCACTTCATCAGCCCCAACTTCTTGAAGTGGGTACTGATGTTACTCTCATTTTACCAATAATTGTGGCATAATTTCCTGGGCATGAAAGCGCCATCTTAGTCAAACAGTGATTCTCTCTTAGAAGGAGGTGGCTTTCAGCCCAGCTGATAGCAGGTGGGGCCTGGGTCCACTGGTCTTACGAGGGATCCAGGTGGAACACCAATAGTCTCCACTTCCCATTGCCCCTCTTTGTCTCTGCCCATTTGCATCGTGCTGTAGTCCTAATAAACTATTGTTTATTTTCGTATTGGTACATCCCACAGCACTTGGGGCCCATGAAATTAGAAGAACACATCCAATCCAGACACCATAACATCCTTTTATAAGAAGATGGGCTTCCAGGGCGCTGACTGGGGTGGGAAACTTTTATTTGAAATATACATTGTCTTGATCAGGATTTGTTCAAATTCTGTTCAGTGCTTTCACCTGTTCAAATGTTTTTACATACCCACTCACACACATGCACACACACACTTCAATATGATTTCCACTTGAGAAAAGAAATGCCTTGGTTTTTTCCAAATGAACAAATTTGGGTTGTTGTTGGATTATTTTCTGTTTTTATTTATTGTTGTCAGATTAAAAAGTATTTTTAAAACTTTTATAATACCGAAAACATTTGTGTGTCCACTTCAAGTGCGAACATGATCGATCACAACGGGGCTGTTGGCTCCGTTTCTATTTTAAGTGAACCTAGGAAAATTGGAAACTTTATTTACATTCGCAGAAAACAAATGTCGATTGAAATGACAAAAAAATGCTTCAAAATTTCTCAGAAAGTAATTTTAGTCATCTTAGACAAACCTAGTCTACTAAGCAAAGAGAAGGAAATTTCAGTATAATGGAAAACAACATAGACGAGAAGCGGGTCCTTTCATTTCTTACATACTCGATTTGTAACATCCTCATCAGCATTTAATAACTGAACTGGGGAAGACATCATTTCCTCTGGTTTTACCCTTTGCCTCTGTCAGTTTGACAGCTTATTTAATTGTAGGACTATATTAGGTTTCCTTTCTTTTTCTTTTGCTGGGCTTCAGACTGTTGCATCAGAGAGAACAAAATTATTTGTTCAAGGATGCCTCATCCGTGTTTAATAAATACATTTTCAGGGAGGAGGTTGGGCAGGTGGGTGTGGGATTAAAATCTCACCTATGGAGTATAATAAGCACTGTTCTAGTGATGGGCACACCAAAAGCCCTGGCTTACGCATTATACAAGGCAGCCATGTAAGAAAAACACTTGGACCCTCTTACTTAATATTTTGAAATAAAAATAAATATTTTAAAAGGAATACATTTTAACTTTTTGCCCTTCTATCTTAACCCTTTTTCCCCCTCTGAAATTTAACTTCCAAAGAAGAAAAAAAATACTATCACATAAATCATAGTTTGTGAGGACAAGCTGTTACTACAAACTGAGATGAATTTTTTTTTTTTTTTTTTTTTGCAGTTTTTGGCTGGGGCTGGGTTTGAACCTGCCACCTCCAGCATAATGGGGCTGGCGCCCTACTCTTTTGGGCCACAGGCACTGCCCTGAGATTAATTTTTTTAATTTGAAAGGCATTTATACTTATTATTGTTTCTATTTTTACAAGTTATACAGAGTAATTTTTCTTTTCTTTCTTTTTTGTTTTTTGAGACACAGTCTCACTATGTTGCCCTGGGGAAAGTGCTATGGCATCACAGCTCACAGCAACCTCAAACTCTTGGGCTTAAGCAATTCTCTTGCCTCAGCCTCTCAGGTAGCTGGGACTACAGGTGCCCGCCACAACACCCGGCTATTTTTTTTTTTTATTGTTGTGGTTGTCATTGTTGTTTAGTAGGCTCAGGCCGGGTTTGAACCCACCAGCTCCAGTGCATGTGGCCAGCACACTAACCACTGGGCTACAGGCCGAGATTAATTTTTCATCAGACATGTATACATAGAATAGATCAAAGATGAGCACTAGCCTTCAAATCTATCCAGAAATAAAAATATTCTTCTAGAGATTCTATCCATGGAAGGGACTCTTAAAAGTGGAAATGCCATTAAATATAGCTGATATCTGTCTCAGAAGAGTGAGAGCTCTGATGAATGTATTTATACATATTTTGAGATCCTTTTTATGGAATAGAGTGGTTATCTATTTTGCTGGTGAGAGCAGACCACCGCAAATTCTAGACTTTTTATACGAGCCTCTATTTTCTCCCGTTATCCTAACATTATTCATAAACAGTGCTCACTTATTGAATTGCAATTCTGTATTATGAAAAGCTGCCCACAGGCTCCCAAGGGTTTGTGCATCTTTGAAAGCACGGACTTTGGTGCATCGTTTCATGCACACTTTGAAATGCCCGTAGCCTCCCCAAGAGCAGCCGTGACCACAGCATTGCTCTTCCCTGTTCAGAGCACTTTAGACCACAGCAACCTTTCCATTTCTACACAGAAAGCCAGGTCCGCACACTAATCGAACATTTGTTATCAAACCCTTCTTATTTTGAAACTTTGAAGTGCCTCTGTGCCCAGGGAGTAACTGTCTGGAAAAACGCATTTCAGACATTCTGAGCCCAGGTAATCAGAACGCCACATTACCCCAAATACACAAGGTGGCTCCAGCAAGTCTCTGATGGAGCCTGCACACCCCAGGTCTACCTCGTAAACTCATTTTAATTTCAGATAAAAATGCCTGGCTACATTTGAGGTTAAAATTTACTCCAGAATATCGTTTCTACTTCTGATGGGCACAGTGTTGCTTCCAAAGCAACTTCTACTTAAGAATCTGCCTTAAGACTGCCATCAAGCACCAAGAACCATGTAATTTGTTTTTCTTTTTTCCCATCAGGAGGCTGACAGCTGGGAAATTATAGAAGGGCTGAAAATAGGCCAAACCAATGTCCAGAAACCAGACAAACATGAAGGCTTTATGCTGAAGAAGAGAAAATGGCCTTTAAAGGGCTGGCACAAGGTAACGTTTTGATCATATTCGGGTTCAGATTGTCTTCATAAATAGGATCTTATTTGCTGTTAAGAGGTGGGAAACAAAGTATAGTTGTATGTGTAAAACTAATTTTCAGGGACCTATTCTAACCATATGGGTTGCAATATGGGTTGCAATCTATTATGCCCAACTGGGTCTGAGATCATATGTATATATGTACATATATGTATGCACACATACATATATATGTATACAGGGCAGAAATATTTACCTGCTATTTAAAATCCAGTTTGTACATACTGTTTCCTATTCTGCTTTTGTTGTTGTTGTTGTTGGGGATTCATTGAGGGTACAAGAAACCAGGTCTATTCTGCTTTTTTAATTTAAACTAGTATGGATATATTCTCATTAAACATTCTACTGAATGAGATATTTTAAATGCAAGAATATAGTCTACTGGATGGATTTATATTATATATCTCACCATTATTGAACCAATTCTGTTTTGCTGGATATGCAGAATGTATCTTATATTTTACTCTTATGATGTTCTAATAAACATCCTTATACATGAATTTCTATTTAGTCCCTTAGGATAAATCCTAGAATTATTATTACCAGTGCAAACTAAAGTTGGAAAAATTGCTGATCCTTGAAGTTTGCTTATTACCCTTCAAGATGTATAGTTTATTCCTCTGTCTCCTCCCAATGTTCTTATTCTATTTCCCAGTTATAATTATAGTGAAAATATTTATTGCATTGCTGCCATTACCTGAGCAGCAAGAATTCTGTGATGCTAAGGAGGAAAAAGATGTCTTCCATTTTCAGTTTAAACTCTTCATAGGCCACATGGTAGCTTCTCTAAAATCACTGGAATACTGTACCCATCTATTTGTCGCCTCTGCTCATGGACTTTAGCTAAGGGCAAATGGATTCATTGGCCCAAGTGGCTGATGGTGGCTGCCCAGTAGCTCCAAGAAAGGAGATTGTATGGATTGTAACATATTTTATGTATTTTAGGGAAAAGACTTAAAAATTAACAGACGGGAAATGTTGCCCCAGTTCCCTGTCTCTGAAGGTAAAATAAACACAGGCTTCTGGCTACTGTACCCTGTTCATTATAGAAACTGTCTCCCCTGCATCTATAATACTATCCCAATACCAGGAATCTGTGCCCACCATTGTTCTTCCTTGGGTCTTGGCCAACCGCCCATACTCCTTTCTAAGATTACCTCTTTGCCTTTCATTCTGACCTTACCACTTTGCATTTCCTCAAATTGATGGTCTTGCTAATTTCTTTCCCCTTGACATCCTACAGGCTATGCCTGCTAAAATTCTTTGATAGACAGAAATGGGAAAACAGGAAAAAGAGGTCAAAGAAACAAATTTTATATGAGTTGCTAACTGTAATTTCGCACTCTCAGCTAGTTTCAGCAAAACTAGCTTTGATTTGATAGTAACTTTTTGTTGTTGTTGTTGTTGTTGCAGTTTGGCCAGGGCCGGCTTTGAACCCACCACCCTCAGTATATGGGGCCAGTGCCGCAGGCGCCTCCCTGATAGTAATTTTCTTTTAGACCAGGACCTTGAACATTTTGCAATACTCAAATAATAATAGAAGGGTCTCCCTGCATTGTCTTTTTTCTTGATCTATAATACCACTGTATATAATCAAATGTCAGTCCATTTGATTATATACAGTGATTACTGGCAATTGAGTAAGTCCTTGACTTGGGTAAGTGTTTTTCGTGTGTAGAGATTCTTTCCTACAGTGCTTACTTGTTGTCCCCTCAGAACATGTGTCAAAGGGATTACAATGGCCTTCTGTGAGTTCTATGCAGGGATCCCAAGCCCTGACTGCAGCCACCTCAGCAGCTAAGAGGTCCTGAATCACATACGACTTTCCAGCAGAGTGATTTTCCAACAACAGATAGAATCCGTGCATCTGTAGAAGAGAGAAGGGCATTGGGCCCATTGTTTGATTGGGTCCTGGGAGCTATTCTCTTATGAATTGCCCATGGAAGGGAAATCAACAGCAGAATTTCGGAGTGTTCATGGAACAGAAATGGCTAAATCCATTCAGACTAGACCAAGAGTATCTTGAGAAGATAGAAATTGCCAAAACCTCACTTCTCTCTTATTTTTTACCCTTACTGTAGTTCAGAAATAATTTTAATTCCCTTTACTAATACTGAAATGTAAGCATTTTGCTAAGTAGAAATACAAGCATATTGGTAAGGCCACTTAAAGTTTCTAGATAATTCATGATTCATACATACTGGTCCACTGGTTCTGCCGTGAGCATTTTCAGGAATTGACCATGGTATTCAGGGAGAATTCAGAAGTTTCCTCCATGGTGAAAAATTCCCTACAGAATTGTATAGAGCTCTTCAAGGAATCTCTGTGACCTAACCCAGGTTATACTCATTTCTCACTTTCAAAGCCATCCCAGGGTGGCTTATTCAGAAGGTCTTACTGCAGGTCCCGAGATTCCTTCCCTCTTAAGAAAAGTCCTGGTGAAAAGCTCCATCCTTCTTGTGCTGTATATAAAACAACCCTAGAACCAGAGCTCTGATTTCCTTACCATTTAATGTGACTGACCATGGCCAGATGCGCTGAATCCAGCTACATTAAACCATACTAACTGATAATTGCCGAGCAATGTTAGACCAACATTTGTGAATGTTTTGTGTAACTGAGGGGTGTTTGGTTCTTGCAGCGTTTCTTTGTCCTGGATAATGGAATGTTAAAGTATTCAAAGGCACCACTTGATGTAAGTAGCACAGAGGACATGTTTCAAAGATTGATTTAAGATTCTGCTCAAAGTGAGTAAACACTGAAATTGCATAAGCCTTATGCTGTAGTTAGCAGCTTTGTGCATATCTGTGCCTGTAACATTTCACAACCTATCAAATTTCCATGTTCCACAGAAGGTGTGTTTTGTGCTTGTCTCAACATAACATAAAATCTCGACCTACCATGTGAAGATTTAATTTAACAATTTTAGTGTATGTTATTAAAAACAGAAGCTTAAACCTAAAAATTCACACATTAGTTAAGTCACCCTTTCTCTCTTGGAGAGAAAATGCAAATGGGCTTTTTCCATCCTCTCTCAGGAATCTCTGATTTACGTGTGCTTTTTTGAGACTTAAAGTAATCTTGCTTCTTGTCCATGTCCTTGTAAAACTATCTTAGCGATCTTCATTTCTGTTTGTAGTATCCTTTTACCTTGGGATTCCCAACTCACTATAATTATTTTTCTTTAGTATACAAAGTAGTAGTTTACATACAAAACTGGAAAATTCCTTTGTTCTCATTGTGATATAAGGAAAATAACAGAGGACTCAGATTTCATTTCTGTCCCCATCTCTGCCATTGAACCTGCTATGTCCTTGATCAGAAAAGCAGCCAAAAGGAAGAGCTGCTCCCTGCTCTCTGGTCCCAGCTGCCTCGTTCTGCCCCAGCAGCTGTCTTCCAGCTGATTACTCGGGATGTTCTGGGCTATGGGTCAAAGATTGACCAGTTATTTTAGGAAGCACTAAAGATGCCTCTTTGAGGGGATATAAACTGTGCAATTGAGAATTATGAAGAACTGGCATTACTTTTGATGCCAAAAACAGAAAAAGGGTCACATTAATCTAAAATTTAAAAAAAGAACAGAAACAAAAATAAGATTAGTAGTCTTACTTATAGAAATTGATGTGACTTCACTGCAGCTTCAACTATCCTCTGTTTAAGAACCTTAACCTCAGAGCCTTAATGTTTTCTCTTTGTCAGAGAAGTGTAGTATTCCACTACCTATAGATAAATTAAAGATTACCTTCAATTCACTTAAATTCATTACAGAGGCACATCAAATTATGTATCCTTCCAGCCTACTTACCAGTCTCTTAATTTCAGATTCAAAAAGGGAAGGTCCACGGGAGCATAGATGTTGGACTCTCGGTCATGTCAATTAAAAAGAAAGCTCGAAGAATAGACCTGGACACAGAAGAACACATCTATCATTTGAAGGTGAAATCACTTTTCAACAGTTTCTCTGCCATTACAAGGGAAATCATGTGCCTGTGCCTATGCACCAGTGGTAAACAAGAGGTTGATTTTGTAATTACCTTCTCCTTTGCTCATTGTTCTAGGTGAAATCCCAGGACTGGTTTGATGCATGGGTCTCCAAACTGCGCCATCATCGATTATATCGTCAGAATGAAATTGTAAGGTCACCAAGAGATGCCAGCTTTCACATATTTCCTTCAACTTCCACGGCTGAATCCTCCCCAGCTGCTAATGTTTCTGTTGTGGATGGAAAGGTCTGACTTTGTCCTATAAAGCCTGGGAATTGCCTAGAAAATTATGCAAATGCATGACTGAGTGTCATTTGAAAAAACCAAATGAGACAGTTATCTTTGTAAAACCTGGTGCTCATAAGACAATGACATTGTTGTCAAGGTTAATGACAAGTATAGATTAGGCAGTGATCTCTTGTAGATCACTAAGACATTTAATTAGCAGTTACTTTTCCTTTCTATGAATGAACTACATGCTACTTTTATTTGTAAGACTATTAGGAAGAAAGAAAACATTTGTTTAATTCAGCACCCAGAAATCAGGTATCTTCCTGGGGGCTGAAGTCTTGAAAATGAAACTTGCTTTCTTGCCTTGAGCTGTAGTATACATGGACATACACATGACCCAGAGAGAAGCTATTAAACTTCCCCATAAAGTTAATGCAATTGAGCCCAAGAATGGGACAATAATATAAGTAGTAGTCTGAGTGGCCAGCCACTCTGCTAAACTTGTGACATTCTTTCATCTCTAAGCTTTCACATAGCCAAAGTTCAGAGACAGTAGTTTTTCTAGAAGCGGCGTAGCCATTGAACAGTTGGGCCTGGATCTGAACCTTCATCTCTTATTTCCAACATCGGTGCCCTTTCCGTGACACCAGGTGCGGGTAAGAGAGGCTGAAGTTGTTCTTTGGGCTGAAATAAAAGTTCCTTTTGGGCCAGGCTCTGTGGCTCATTCTTATAATCCTAGCACTCTGGGAGGCTGAGACAGGTGGATTGCTTGAGCTCAGAAGTTTGAGAACAGCCTGAGTAATAGCATGACCCATCTCTACTAAAAACAGGAAAAAGCTGGGCATTATGGTGGGCACCTATAGTCCCAGCTACTTTGGAAGCTGAGGCAAGAGGATTGCTCAGGCCTGAGTTGCTGTGAGCTATGATGCCACAGCGCTCTACCCAGACAGAGTAAGATTCTATCTCAAAATAAATAAATAACAGAGATTTCCTTTTCTGTGTTGATGAAAAGCTAGAGGTGTTGCTTATTAAAAAGCTGAGTTTAAGGCTGGGTCTGGTGCCTCACACCTATAATCCTAGCACTCTGGGTAGCTGAGGCGGGCAGACTCCTTAAGCTCAGGAGTTCCCTTGAGGCAGGCAGTTCTCTTAGCAAGAACGAACCCCTATCTCTACTAAGAAAAATAGAAAAATTAGCGAAGGATTGTGGCAGGCATCTGTAGTCCCAGTTACTCGGGAGGATGATACAGGAAAATTGCTTGAACTCAGGAGTTTGAGGTTGCTGTGAGCTGAAGCCACAGCACCCTAGCCTGGTGCAACAGAGACTCTGTCTCAAGAAAAAAAAAAAGTCAAAGTTAAGACAACAGACATGGAAACATCTGTTTCTGCCTTTGATTCAATAATTAAGTTTCCTGAAACACAGCCACACTGCCCAGGGGTGCTGCAGCATTACATTTGGCACCTGAAATTGAGGACAGGGACAGCTGTGAGGAAGCTGGCTGACACAAGCCGAGCTCAAGAACGTACCAGGGAAGATTCTGCTTTTCTCTATTTGTTTTCCCCATGCTGTTTGCCATACATAGATCCAAGTTTCCTTTGGAAAGCATGGACAAACCTCATGGAGTAACTGCAAGACCCAGCCATTCAGATTAAGTGAAACGTGAATATATTCGGTTTTAGTTATTGCACTGGAAATTAAAGAATTTTGTTAAATCTCATTAATTACATTCAAAAAACCCCTCAAACCTCACACTATTTCATTCTGGTTTTGCCACATGCTATTTAATTATCTTTCTCCTAGAAATAAGGTGTTGGATTAACCCTAATACTAACCAGTTCTGAAGTAAGAGGGAGCGAACCAGCAGGTCAGGGTTAGGAAGGCTGGGGACTGAGAGGTGCCCGAGACAGTACCCCCACTCCTCTGGGCCTCCTGTGTTCTCACCACGGGGTAGACAGAATTCCAGGTATAGTCCAAGTTAAATAAGAAACGAATTCCAAATAGATCTTTGGAAAGCATCGACTTAATTCTTTGGCTCTTCCTGCTTCTGCCTATGTCATTGGTGCAGAGCATTGAAGAGAATTACTTTCTCTCCATCCCTTGTGTTATTTATGAAATAACATGGGTAATATCTGACAATGGAAGATTAAAACCAAATCTTCCCCACTGTTTACCTTGGAATAGCAAAACTCTTCAACTTCAGCTTCACAACACATCTAGTGCTCTCATTACAAATGACATACCTCTAAGATATACTCAGCGAAAGATTTCCATTACATTCATCAGAATGCAATATAGAGGGAAAAGAAATTTTTATCACTTTGCTTGCCTTTGAAGTATCAAATTGTGACACTCTGAATGTTCACTGGTTTGCGGCCCTGTGTGGTAATACATAAGTCCGGGTTTGCAAGGCGTGTGCATTATTCACTTTATAATGATTTAGAGGAGACACAATCAGTTGTATTTAAATATTAAAGTCAACTTTGGAATTTTTAAGTTATTTCTATTTCTTGGGAAATAAGTTTCTGCTTTTATCAGTGTTTACTACACTCACCGTAGTATCTACGTGCTTAATACAACTTTAATTTGTTTCACAGAAAGCCCCTTTAATGGAAAGTCTTTGAGGTACAGATAATAACTTGCTAAGACTATCTTTTTATATCACAGTGGTTGACCATAGCCAACCACCTCCCTACAGTGACCAGTTCCTTGAGTTGACCTCATTTTCACAGACCAGACACACACCACAGTAGGTCTAGTTCTTTATGTTGACCACCTCCATATATTGACCACTTTGTTACAGTCCATTGGGTGGTCAACTTATAGAGGTTCTACTGTATTAAAATTTGTAATATGCATTCAGAGCACAAGGTTGCTTGCTAATGGGTAATGTGTTTAGGAATCACTTATCAAGCAGACCTTGAGCTGATTATAAGAATACAGAGACCTTTTGGTGCTTGTGAGTATGCAAAAACAACATATTTGCATGTTGAATGATGGAGATAGCAGCTCAATAAGAGTGTTGTTAATGTTTATGAATTTTGTCTTCATTGAGCACATAACACATAAAACCAAGAGGCTTTTTCTATATTTGGAGGGTGCCCTTTCTTCCTCTCTTTTTTTAATGTTGCTTTGAGGATGTGTGTTTTTAAAAAATCATTTACATGTACTGTTTTCACTTTGTAACCACACTCTTCATCTCTGTTTTTGTTCACTGTAGATGCAGCCAAACAGCTTTCCATGGCAGTCCTCTTTACCATGCAGCAACAGCCTCCCTGCCACCTGCACAACTGGCCAGAGTAAGGTGGCAGCCTGGTTACAGGACTCAGAAGAGATGGACAGGTGTGCAGAAGGTTAGTTCCTGCCCAGAGTGGGCCATGAGAATATACCAAAACAGAACAAAAAACTAAAGAGATGAACTGTGGGTGCTGCCTCCCCCCATGACCCTTTTGATAACCTTAACCTTCCCTTGGACACCAGTTCCTTCTCCACGTCATGACTCAGGCTTCTGACCTGCCAATTCACCTGCACTCGCCAGCTGTTTAATCTGGCTCCTGCCCTCATCCTGACCTCCACCTGCTTCAGCCTTTCGCCCTCATCTCTTCACCAATTCTCTCTGGCTTCCTCAGCCTCCCACCCCAGACCCCGGACAATCACATGGAGGAGTGGCTCCCGAGGACAGCCGTCTTCACAAGGCCACTTCCACAGCTGCCTTCTCTGCTGCCCTGTCCTGCAGAGCAGGTGTATGTGTCCTGCCAACCCAGCAATAAATGGCAAAATTACAAATGCTGCATCTTATATCCATGGTTACTCAGGAGTAGTGTTCCTTTATGGATTAGTTATTAAGTATTATGAACCAATACATGATTCCCTCTTTCTGCCATCTCTGAGCCTTTGAATTTCTTCATATCTTTTCCTTCCTTGTAATCAGCCAGAGCATGTTGATCTGAACTTGATCCACAGGCCATTTCCATTCTATGAGACTCATTTGACCTTCAAAACTGAAAAAAACAGGGACAATATAGAGAGTATTTAATAAGGCTCAGCGTGATTTAATTTTTGAAATGATCTTGTAGATGATGTTGTACCTAGTTTTTGAACATTATTTTCTTCTGGCTGGGCGCAGTGACTCACACCTCTACTCCTAGCACTCTGGGAGGCCAAGGCAGGTGGATGGCCTGAGCCTAGGAGCTCGAGATCAGTCTGAGCTAGAGCAAGACCTCATCTCTAAAAAAAGTAGGGCATTTTGGTGGGTGCCTGTAGTTGCAGCTACTTGGGAGGCTGAGGCAAGAGAATCACTTAAGCCCAAGAATTTGAGGTTGCTGTGAGCTGTGACACCACGGCACTCTACCAAGGGCAACATAGTGAGACTCAGTCTTAAAAAAATTTATTTTCTTCTATAAAATTATAATAAAAGTAGTTGTTAGACAACTTAAAATTTGGAAATCCATTGGTCCCCCAACCAAAATAATTTTTTTTATCTCTACCAGTGTGTGAACTCAAACTCTGCAGCATTTTTATCAGTCCTCTGAGAAACCAACATCCCAAACTAGAGCTTTATGTGAACTATAATTTAAGAGGAATATTGTATTCCTAAACTATGTCCAGCTGACATTCCATTAAAGAAGGTTTTACTTGGATGTAGTAACAGAACAATATACTTAGACTCTAATTTGAGTGTATTTCTTCAGATTGAGGAAACATGTGCCTCACTTTCTAAACTCTTGGCCTCAGCAGTGATTTTAGAGATATCAGCCCCTCCTCTAACTCCTGCAGCCTTACACTTATTCAAGGTATTTTTTTTTTTACTTGAGGTATTTAACCTGGCTGCCTACATGACCAAAAGGATCAAGTCCATCCACTGGGACAATATTCATTTATCTGACCAAAATAAATAGACATTAGCTTTGATGCAAGAAGCCTGCGGCTGGTGGAGGCGTGCACCTGTCTCCCTGTCTGTTTCAGACTACTGTGTGGTGGGTCTCTGTGCCCTCGTTCCAGACGTCGGGGGATCTTCCTTCTCCTCCCGCTGACTGCTCTGCCTGTGTCCTCCACCTGACTTGCTCTTTTCCTTCAGGATTTAGTCAATAATTATCTCCTCTCTGGGGGACTGTGGGGGGTAACCACAGTCCTTCCTGCTTCACTGGTTCCTGCTCTCTGCCCACAAACTCCCACTTCTCTCCACTAATTTGACTTTTTCCCTTTTTGTTCTATGGCAAAGGCATTTATGGTAGCAGGAGCCCATCTGATTTGTCTTCTGTGCTCAGCCCCATCCTCTGACCTGACCTGCACGTCCTTTGATCAGCTTCCTCCATGAGCCCCATGAAGTTTTTCTTATTCTCCAACCGTTCCTCCTCTGCCTCATTGTGACACTCCTCTGGCCAACCTTGGTTATAAAGGTGATCAAGATTTAGGCTTCCACTTTCTGCTTCAATAATAGGAACTACAGCTTGTTGGGTGTTCATTGTAGGCCAAACACCAAGCCAACCATGGTTTTATGGTTTTATGTAAGTCTTCACAATAGTACCAAATGGGTATTTATGTAGCACATAATTTCACACATAGGGAAACTAAAGCTCAAGCCAAGTAACTTGTCCATATCACACAGTGAATATTTGGGAGAGCTAGGGGCTAACCCAGGCCAACATGATTCTAATAACTCTACTTTGTGCTTTGGAGATGCCTGGCAGGCTCATAATTTGAACCAAAATCTGTTTTGATGGTGATAGTAGTTGTGGTAGTCATGATGATAGTGGTATTGAGGATAGTAGTTGTGGTAGTCATGATGATAGTGGTATTGGTGATAATGGTTGTGGGCTGGTGGTAGAGGTGATAGAGGTGCTGATTATGGGGGTAGTAGAGGTGATGGTGGTTGGAAGGGAGGTGATAGAGGTGATGGTGGTAGTGATTATGGGGGTACTGGAGGTGACGGTGGTGGTGATCGGAGGGGAGGTAATGGTGATGGTGATTTGAAGGGAGGTGATGGAGGTATTGATGATGGGGGTAGTTTAGGTGACAGTGATGGCGATGGTGATTGTAGGGGAGGTGGTAGAGGCGGTGGAGGTGCTGATTATGGGGGTAGTGGAGGTAACGGTGATGGTGGTTGGAGGGGAGGTAGTAGAGGTGATAGAGGTGCTGATTATAGGGGTAGTGGAGGTGACGGTGGTGATAGTGATTGGAGGGGAGGTGGTAGAGGTGATGGTGGCAGCTGTAATAGTGATGGTAGAGCTGGCAATTGTGATGATGGTGATATTGGTGGTGGCACTGGTGGTGGTAGTAATGAGTGACAGTGGCAGCAACTAATAGGCATCAGATACTTCCTATCCATCAGGCACTATTTTAAAGGTTTTGTATGCGTTAACTCATTTATTCTTCAATTTCATTTTACAGATGAGGAAACATAGACACAGAGAATTTAGTCACTTGGCCAAGTTCACACGTCTAGTAACAGTGGATCTGGGATTCAAGTCCAGGCTGGCTCCAGAGCCTGTGACTGAACATTTTTTTCACACTGTCCTCTCACCTGTCTTCCCTAGAAGTGGGCCGCAGTCCTGGACTTCACTGGAGCCCCCTGTTTCTGTTAGTGCTTCTGTCATAACCACCCTGGACCTCAGGGTCATCTTTGACCCTCCTTCCCTCAGTGTTCATCTAGCTAAAGCCGAGTTGTGTCTTATTTCCTTAAACCCAGGCCCCTCTCTCCTGCTTGTTGTCTACATTTTCCTCTGAACTCCTATCTTTCTGACTCAGACCCACCATTTGCCTTCCCTGGGCAATCAGATAACCTGCTGACTGCTTTCGCTGTCCCCAGTCTCTCACTCCGCCTCTGTCCTCTCAGAGGCTCATACCATTCCAAACGTGTTGGCAGGCCCTGTGCCAGCCCTTAGCAGGCCTAATTCTATTGCACTCAGCCAAGAGGCATAGGGACTGCCACAGTCTCCACTTTACAGATGAGGAAGTGAAATGCACAAGGTTAAAAAATCTGCCCAAGGTTATACAGCTGCCTTGATGCAGAGATTGGGACTCTAGCCAACCCATATTTGACTCACCCAAAAGCCAATTCTTTATCTACTACTTCATACTCCCTCGAGACTTCCAGCTCTTAAAATAGATCTTATGCAAAAAATCCTTTGTTGATTTTACCATGGCTCTGGGCCTTTTGTTCAAGCTTGGGCCAACATTTACCAACGCACATGTTCAGCTTTTTGGCCCTATATAACTTCACAACCCTGCCTTCTGTAGACCAAAGTAAACTTACTTGCTACTTCCTGAACACATTTGCCTACGTCCACCTCCATGCCTTTGCACAGGTCACTGTGCAGGGCCCTTGCTTCACTTCCCCACCTAGCTATATGGCTGAACCATTCTCATCAATCTCCCACACCTGGAAACAATTCCTCCCTCTTTTAAGCCTGCTCTGATGACCTCAAACCACAGTTACTCTCTCTGAAACTCCCTTGCCCCTTTTTTGTCTGTACTGATTATTTGGCATAGAAGGTACCTAATATTGAGGTTGGTTGTATTTCAAAAGCGGTAACATTTCTAGATTATTTTGTTGGTTGTATTTCCATTGGTTGCATTTCAAAAGAGGTAGCATAGTGATATTGTTCAGTTTCAGATTTATAGTTCTAATACTTAAAGCAGCTGGCTGTTCGTAGATCTGTACTTACCTCAGTGTGTTTAATTTCACATAGTAAAAGTCAGTTTGTTTTAAAGAGTGATTTTTTATTATGCAGATTTTTCAACATTATCTCTTGTTACAGATACACCAAAAAATTAAAAATGAAACCAAAAGCCATTTCTTAATTCTAAACATCAATTCAAATAGAATGAGTTTGAAGTCCAAGTGATGTCCATGTTACTGGACCAAGGACCACCCTTTGAAAAGCTTTAACATAGTACAATGCCTCTAATAGATTTTTAAAGAGATGATGCATTTCAACACTGTTTGTGAGCTAAGTTATAGATAACTATGTTTAACTGATTTTTCATTCCATCTTATTTTTATGAACTTGACTACAACTTCACCCAAATTCCAGGCACCCCCTTGTAAACCGTTTTAGAGAAGCAGATATTCAGGTTCCTCGGAGGAAAACCGCAGTGCCACTGAAGCCCCCCTGAGTGTACTTCTCCTGTGAAAAAGGCCGTCAGAGCAGGAAGATGATCACACACAATTTGAGATTTTAATGGCTTCAACACTAATAGCTATTAATCTGTGAGAGAGGCTTTGCAGTCATCTCATAGTTGGTTTTATGGTTCTAAACCAGAGAAGGGCCTGTTTTATTTCACTTGCCAGTATCATCTTCATATGAACCTGAATGTGCCTTATTGTATTTGCCTAATTTGAGTTAACCCTTGTATTATCATCACCACCACGTCCTGCTCAAGTCTAACACATTTTTATTTCTGATTTTTATTAGATCTTGCACACTGCCAATCAAACCTGGTGGAACTTAGCAAACTCCTACAAAATTTGGAAATACTTCAGAGAACTCAGTCAGCACCTAACTTTACTGACATGCAGGTAAACATTTCTGCTGCTGGTAAAAGGACTTAGGGTATTAATTTTGTAATCTTTCCTGGATTGTTATGACTATATAAGGTAATATTTAAGGGGAAATAAGTACAATACAGACTAGTTTATACTCTGGAGTTATTCTTAATATTTTTGATTCTTGGTGTCATTGTGCTAATTAAGATAATTTTGAGAATATTTTACATTGAAATACAACCTAACCAGAAGACGTACATACAGTAATCCGAATCATTCTTCCATGTTTATGTTCCATTAGAAATGATAACTTTGAAGATGCTCCCAGAACTTTGAAGGGGCTCTCAAAATTATTATCTTTTCATACAGAAACAATGCTAAAGATTTCTAATCCTGTTTTCATTTTCGATATCAGAAAAATATATTTTATAATTAAGTTCTTGGCTTGGCTTTTAATGCCCATTATACATCTGATAAGCCTTCCTCTCCTGGCTGGTTCTCCTCTAGGTTCTAACAATGATTTCTTACTAACTCGCGGTGCTGTTTGTCTAGACTCGTATCATCTCTGTGAACTTAACAATACTTTGTTGCTTTTAACCATTTGTGCAATGTAGGCTAACTGTGTAGATATTTCAAAGAAAGACAAGCGGGTCACAAGACGATGGAGAACAAAAAGTGTCAGCAAAGATTCAAAAATACAACTCCAGGTACAAATTTTACTTTTCCTTCATTCATGTTTTTATAAAAGTACTAGTCTTTATCGATCAGCTCGTGGGAGTTAGATTGAGAGACCAGCGTAACTACTTTAGAGCAAGTCCTTTTCATAATGACTAATCTCAAACAGCAGGAAATCTATTTTTCTAATTCTGGCTTAAGTGAAAAGAATTTAGAAGATAAGTTAAAATTATACAAGACGGCTGCAAAGTGTCATTTTCATTTTCAATTATGGCCTTCGAACTATTAAAATGTATTTTAACGAAAAGTCACCTGAAGATTCTAGACCAAAAACCCAATGGGTTGTAATGGACATCCATTGTGTATACTAGATCTTAAAAGAGGCTTTTATGTGCCAGCTTTGTCCAAACGTTCATCAACAAGAGAAAGGGTAGAGCCTGCAGGAAATTAGAAATCAACCAACCTGTGTTCTAGTCTAACCACCGTGATTGCTTAGCAGTATAATTTTGTGCTTTTTCTGTTAAATTTTCTGAGCTTCCATTTGCTCCTGGGTAAAGTGAGATAGTTAATTTAATGATCTCTAAATTCCCTTTTGACTCTGTAATTCTATGATTCTACAAACATAGATATTAATTTGCCATCAACAATCACTTTAAAATCTGAACTAAAGTCTTAACAGCTTATGATAAATTTATTTTGAAATAAATTATTTTTTTGAAATGAGTAGTTTTAAATTTTTTTTTGAGAAGTTTTAAATTTTTAAACGAAGAGCGTTTTACATTATTGTGCTGCAATAATACAAAAATGATAAATGCCTAAAACCTCTTTTTAAGGAGCTTTACTGTTCTTATCCTAGTTGTATATCATAAGTGACCCTTGCCCTGCACAATCAAAATAAGACTTTGTGATTTGGCTTTTTAAAAATTACAGTATAAATGAATTTATATTCTAATGCAAAGGTAGAAGGAACTGCTTTGCAAAATTCTTCAATGTCTTCCAAATAATTAACAAAATAATTCTTCTTGAATTCTGTCTTTATTAGTAATAATTCTGAATGTGTAAATAACAAATTGTTGCTTTGCTTGCTAATATGATGTGTTTGAAAATAAATTTTCATAAGCACTAACAATCCACGTTTTTCTATTTAGAATGTCCATGGTTTCTGAACACCATTTTTTGTATACCTTTGCTCAGAATGTTTCTGTGTATCTTCCCTTCCTTTCATAAAATTAATACTGTAGGGACAGAGGTGCCAAATGATTTCACAAGAAAATTCCCTCAAATTGCTTTTGGCAGTTTTATTTGTTTTGAGCCTGTGATTGTCAAGTTTTTTTGTTGTTGTTGCTTTTTGTTTTCATTTAGGGGGTTATCTTTTTTTAACATGGGACCTATGAACCATAGCCAGGGAAAAAAAGAGCCATTTTTAAAAGTAAAAGACTCATTCCTATAAATAAAATCACTGAAGAAGGCCAGCATCAGAAGGACATACACCTGAGTGAGTGAATGTTTTAGAATGTTGTTTTTAGAAGGGACACTGTTGACTAGATTCTTGTTTACAGCTGTTGCTTTGAACAGGTTGGTTCTAGAGGTCTGAGCACAGTGTCCCTGGATACTTTGTTGCAGCCAGGTGTCCCCACATCACTCAGTTTACTCTGAAGGACACAAAGTGCGTCTATGACCACACCTCCTGTGTAGTCAAGCAAACTGCTTTTAAATGTGCAGAGAAGTTATGAAGGTTTTGTGGGTCATCAGAAGAAAATGTTCAAACAGCAGAAAAATATTCTTCATTCATACTCCTGCCACATCTTTGGGTGTTCATTTTGTTTTTTAATTTTTATTTATGATGCTTTGCTTCGTTTTTGTTTTGCCGAAGAGTAACAAAATGGCCTTTATAGTCTAGTTTAGTTATTTTTGAGGGAAATTAAAACTGTCTCATTCCTACACTCAAAGACACCTTTGCCTTTTCCAAAATAGGAGATCTCATTCCAACACCAAGTAGAAACAATAGAGTTGGGGTGGCAGTAGACTAGTAATCATTCCCCTCACTCCCAGAGTAGTTCTACTTCCACTCTGACTAAAGCAAAAGGTAGGGAGAACACTTCAGAATTTGGTAATATACTACTATTTCAGGGCCTTTTCTGCTTGCCCAAACCAACTAGACTACAAGTAGCCCTTAGGGTGCTCATTCTCTGTTACTGAGAAGTTATTCAAAGTTCCTCCATCGCGCTTTCCTCACTTTTTAAAAGAAGAAATAAAAAATAAAAAATAAACAAAGTTCCTCCAGCTGACATACTTGGTTCAGGAAACATCTTAGTTCATTCAGGATGACTATGACCCATGTAAATATCATTATTCCTCAGTATTTTGCCTATAGAAGGGCTCAGTATTTATTTTTACTTTTATGGATTATGCATCCATCTTTCCCACCATTAATTTCAGTTTTTTCCCCTCCTGTCTTAAATGTTTTTCAACTATGGGAAATTCATCTCACAACACCAGGTATTTGTTTTGAACTCATCATCATCTTACTTCTTGAACCACTTTCCCTGATGGTGATTGTTGCAAGCAACTTGAAGGGCTCTTAAGCTCTGAGAGCTCTTTTTTCAGCCCCTCTGTTGTTTGGAACTTTTAGTACAACAGCCATCTGTGATGACACCCTGACCGAGGGTGGCGATTGTGGCGGTGGTTATTGTTACTGCTATTGTGTTTCTTGATGTCGTGTCACTGAACTTTGTGTTCAGCATCTGTAGCAGTTTTCATATTGAAATAATTATAAAATAGATTATTTTAAAAATTGACCTCAGGAAAGTGAAAATGAAGGATGTGTTATGTTAGATGTTGATTTCTTAGTCTTACATAGATTAAATGCTGCTATTGATTTGAATGTGAAGGTTAAATTCCATACCCATGTGGCTATATTTCTGCTAAAAGCCATTCAGTAGTTGTCCCCAGAAATCAGTCATGTAACTCATGAAGCAAGTGTTTGTTCTGGAAGGTTCTGTGGGGATTACCACTTAGGAAAAGGACTTCTTATCTCCCAAACTTAAAACTTAATGATTGTAATAAAGCCTCAGTGTCATTATGCAGGAACAGTTTGGCTATATTTAAATGAGGTAGAGGAGGGCAAGAGGGAATGGTTTTAAAAGGTTTGCTGTAGAAAGAAAGAGCTGCTAGATTTCCTATGATGCTAATAGCATAAGTTAAATACTAGGTCCCTGAATGTTGCAGCGCTGAGGAATGTATGTATTAATGGATAAGTGATCTGATGTCATTGATGCCTGGCTGTCCTGGATCCCACAGAGGCTCAAATTATACTGCAGTTTAAAAATAAATTCTTCTTTCTTTTACTGCATTAAGTGGAACAGATTTGGTATAGAAAAATTTCTGTGGAAAACATATTATATATGAGATATGTACGACAAACCTATACATACACGTATACAGAAGATCTGTGAAGATGGAGGAGAAATATGAATGTAATTTAGAACATTTAGAGAGAATTAGAGATAAATGAATTTAAAGTAATTTTCTGTCATTTGAAAAAGACTAAAGCAATAGTTCTGGTTTTTGAATCTGGACTGTTTAATGATTCTAAGAAAGTATATCTCAGTTAATTGGAAATGAAATTACTGCTCATAACCTTGAAGAGCCAAGATCTGTCAGATGGAGGCGGAGTTGAATGGTTGGAAGGAAATATCATTATCCCCTAATGTGATCCACCAAAAAGAGGGGGGAAATGGAAAGAAGGCGCTAGGAGTCTTCTATGGGTTTATGCATAGGTGCCCATCATTAAATGAAACTTATGCTTTTAGTTTTTCATAGTTTATTTTTATTGGCATTGTCCCCACACGTTGGGAAATTTGAGGGGGCTTTTCCTTGTCATATGGAGACTGGCTTCTTCCTTGGAAAATACTTCAACTTGAAAATCCCAACACTATGCCTAATGTTGAGCCCCAGCATGTCAGTTACATAGTAGGGGATTAAGTGAGGAGTTAAGAACCCTGATGGTCTTCCCCTTTCTTTTTTCTCTTAGTAAGAAATAAAAAAATTCTGCCTAGAAAGAAGCCTGTTCATTATAACCTGTTCATTTTAGCCTTCTCACATTATTTAATTAATTTTTTCTGAACTCATTTTTTGTTTGCTACCATTTATTGAATGCCTTTGGATTTCATATAACATGACATCACATGAAAAAGACAGAGTGCATATTTATTTTACCTTCCAATCACAGTATTCATCAATTCATAATTTTTCATCTTGTTTTGGGGTGGGGGGTTCTATTCAGAAAACAGACTTCAGGTGTTTAAGTTATCTGCAATGAGAATGAGAACATTTCTGAGCTCTTTTCAAAGCTAAGATTTAAGAAAAGTCAACTTCAGTTAAAAAAAACTCTCCCTCTCCCTTGTCTGATTATCTTTCACTCCCCATATCCCATCCTTCCCTCCCCGATCCTGTGTTTTCTCCCCCTTCTTTTCTCCCATTCACTGTCAGGAAGGGCCACCTACGAAGGGCCAGTTCAGCACAACTCGGCGCCGGCAGAGACTAGCGGCAGCAGTGGCTACAACAGTGAGTGGATTTCAATCTCAAGTGGAAGTTAATAAGAATGAGAACTCATGTCCTGGGGGATACCCCTGCCCCTGCCCCAGTCCTGAGGGTGCCACCCAGGTGCAATGGCGTCACCCGTAGCCCATCCATGGTGGCGTAGCTTTCACATGTTCTCTGGCTGTCTTTGCATGGCAGGAGTCAAACATGGGTATTCCTTTTTGAAATGGAGAACTACTACATAATCCAGTTCTTTACTTTTACTATCAGTGGTAAGACATAATTTAAGACAAGTTTGCAAGACTGAGTACAGTGCCCAGCGATGTGGGATTTCCTTAAATGATAGTCTTTTTTTGTTTTTTTTTTTGTTTTTTTTTTTAACCATACTGATAATGGAACCTTTGCTAACTGATTTCTGTTTTTCAAAGAAAAGTCATGTTACTAGAGACATAAATTGTGCCTTTTTTTGGTAGCAGTGTGACTATTTGAAAAGGATGTGAGAATAAAGAAATGAGAGGGTAAGAAAAGGTGAATTTTGATGTCATCTCTAAATGGCTACCCAAATTACACTTAGCAAGGGAGAATTGTTTTGGGAAAAGAATATTGACACGAAAATCAGAAACTATGGTGTGGCAATGGAAAACCCACAGAGCTAATTAAAGGGTATGTATTCCATATCTAGAAGTTGGTGGTGGTTGTTTTCTTCCCTAAGAGAAAGTAGAATGGATAGGAGGAGGAGAGCAGAGAACATAGTGAGGAAGATAAGGTAAATGAAGAGTGAATTACCCCTACAGAATATAAAGTAGAGTATTTAAACACAGGAACCCTCTGCTGGATAAAGCAAATTTTAATATTTGCTTAATCATGAGATATTATAAACTTTTAAAAATACAGATTTACCAAGCTCATAGGTTGTTGGGTTTTGGCTATTAGATAATATTTCCTGAATTAACAACAGTCTTGATCTCACTAATGGTGGGATATATTTTAAGACTAGAAGTGCTGAAAAATATGAAAAGGGTTTGGTTACACTGTAGAAAGTGGATACTGGTGTAAAGATCCATGGCTTCCTGCTGTATGATTAGTAATTGGCTCTCGCTTTCTATCTGAGTGTTCAGCATTGCTTTTGATTATAAAATGAACCAGCCTCTTGGAATTTATCAGGGTACTAACTCTTACCCTCACGGTTTTGTGAACATTTGGACAAATTCTTGAAATTACTTCCATCAGTGTTTATCTTCTGCATGTATTCAAATGCAAATAAAGGCTATGGCACGGATGTGGTAACAGATTCTGACAAGAGAGACATATACAATCAGTTAAATCTGTTCCTTTTAATTTTTTAAAGTTTTCTTTGTACAAGTCGATATACTCTTAAATGTAATTTTTCTTGTATAAAATTAAGAAATCCAAATGATTGTGAGAGAGAGAATAGCATCTCAGTATGAAAGTGAAAGGTCAATCATTATGTGAAAATACTAATGTTTCCTTAAGTAGTCTATGTCTAAGATAACACGTCGGGAAGTGATTATGTTTCTCCTGTGTTCCTTTATAAAATTGCAGATGCATACTTCAAATATAATACAGTACTTATTTGAATGCAAATGGATTTATATTTTAAAAATTAGGAGTAGAGGAGAAAAAGCTATTAAAAGGAAAAATCATTAATGCCCACTTCCCAGAGTAGCTGTGACTACAAAAGTTACAAGAAAAATTTAGATGCATATAATAAGAAAAGCTACTGGCAACATTTAATACTGTACTCAGGAGTAACTAGGAGAAACGACTGTGCTAGGATCTATAGCTTTGACTCCATATCAAAACATACAACACCAGGTAAGACCCCCAGGTGGCTCCCTCAGCCCCTCACCCACCATCCAGTGCCCTGATGCTGGTAACCCAGCTCCCCTAAGTCTCGTAATGCAGTGGTTCCCGTAAATTCCCAGTTGTATCTCTTCCCAGTACTGAAGTTATCCCACACATGTTGAGTCTAAATGCCTTTTACCGACAATCCTTCCAAATGATTCTAAGTCACCTGCTTCTCTCACCTACTCAAAAGTCTGGGGCGACAGAGATTGATAAAAGTGCACCCCAGGACGTGTTTCAGAATAGCTCAGAATGGCCATCTTGCAACATCAGCCAAACCCAACAGAACAGGAGGTTGGAAAAAGAGAAACACCCAGCCCTCCCCATGGAAGGACACTGAGGGTCCCAAAGCAGTCAGTACCCCCAAAGGATCCCTGGACACACAGTACAAACTAGCAAGGGCAGGAGACTTTTCACCCTGGCTCGGTGAGTGTCTGTCTCAGACCTGCCTGTGCTTCCTTTCATGTCTGCCATGGCTGGATTTCAGTGCTGCAGTTCCCCTGCCAGCTCATTTCTCTTTTAACTTCTTCTGGACAGTTACTGAGAGTATCTACTAACATCTCCATTCTTAACTGCAGTTACTGGTACTAGAACATTCCAGAATCAGGCTTCCTCCCTCTCAAAGGACTTCAGGGTAAAAGGCCCAAATCCAGCACTGAGGACTCTCAGGTATAAACGTGGAGAACTGTAGGCAGCTCCCGCTCCACCTATCACTGACAGAGAAACTACTTAACCACTTAAAAGTTTGGATTCCCCTAATACCCAAATTGATGAATAAAAAACTGAGTAAATAAGTCCCCAGGCTAAAGAAATATTCAATTAGAGCTAGATTAATACATTATAGTTTGTGTTCTCAATTTCATTTCATCAGTTCCTCGGTTAAAAGGACCCATTCCACACACTTCTATTAACAAAAAAGATACCCGCATAAACATTTTCAGTCAGAAGTATATGAAAGTTCGTTTTCAATTTCCCAGGGAACTGTCTGATTTCAGTTTAAGTGGAGCATTCCAAGTCCCCTTCCCTGTGGGTAATACAGAAAATCACTTTTACTGTTTTAATAGCCAATTTAAGCTTCTGATGTGTTCCAAATATAGATTTGTAAGTTGTATTTTTCTTCTCGGCATCCAGCTCCAATATTTAGTAGAGAGACAATAATGTATCTCAGGGACAAGTCTGGGTCCTTCCTGGACTCTCCCGGTGTTCAGATCAGCACAGCCTTTGTGCAGCCCCTCCCCCAGCTCCCAGGGCTGTCTCCCACACTCAAGGCTCTTCTGAGCCATGGGAGTCTGGAGGTCTGGAGGTCTGGGAGTCTTGTGGTCACCGGAGGGCAGATAAAACCCTTTTCCATGGTCCTCGGCATGTTAGATTTCCCTTCACCAAACACTCAACATTTCTTTCTCTTAGTGCTTTTCTAGTTCCTTATATCAGGAAACTGAATCCTTATATCTGAAAACTCCTAAAAACCTGTTTTTTCAACCTGAGTCTTGCCCAGTGACCTCCTAGTCTCCACCATCCCTCCCATGCATTCTTTGTGTTCCTCTCTGAGAACAATGGAGTGACTGCGCTTTCTAGATTTAGCACCACCATAGTTAAGGTCAAAATTTCCTTTATCTATCTACATTCTTCTACATAAATCGCACTCCCTTGTAGTATCCTAAAATGACCCCAGTGATTGTTATCATAGAAGGTACCTGTTCATGACTCCAGCAAAGTATTGAACCCCAGCACTCAATTGTCTCTGATGGTTTATTTGTCACTTCTGTATCTCAAATCTAGAAAAGCCAGAAATTTAGAACCTGATAAGACAAACAAGCTGCTGACATCTCCCAACCCAGTGTCACCAAAATAATTGAAAACAATAATTTTGATCACTCCAGATACAAATGCTTTGGATAACATATACTAACATGCTTGAAACTTGGGGGAAATCTTAATACTCACTTCCTTCCCTAGTAAGCCTTGAATATCTTTTAAGATAAGTAACTCCCATGTGGCCAGGGCAGTGCTACCTGAGAAAGACCTCCTCTTCCAACTGCCCTTGGACTGCAGCCCAGGCCAAACTTTACGTTTCGTTCCCTCTCTTTCATCTACCCTCCATATCTACAGAGAAAGAGTGTGCATCCCATCCCTTTACCCCATTTCTCTCACCAAATCTGTTAGGAAGTTTAAAGCAAAAAATTAAGAAATGGAGCTGACATTCATACACCTCATGCGGGGTATTGGTTCCTTCCTCCTGCAGCACATTTCCCGTCAGATTCGGATGTGAGTTTATTTTCAATTATACAAAATTCAACTTAGGGGAGAGTCTTAGAGTCTGGTTCTTGAAACAACTAAATGAATAGCTACAAACAGCTATGCAGTAAGAATTAGAGAGAAGTTTCTCATGCTCTGATTTGCAAGAAGAACTGAGACTTTCATTTTCCAAGAATATTTGACTGATAGCATTTGTAATGCTCAGGAAAACTCTTCTTCAAGGGGAAGAAAAGGTGGTTTGCATCTATCCATCACAAGCCTTGCCATATCCAGGCTGGGCAGGGAAGTACCGTTAGCCATTTAGGAAAACCTATAGTAATATGACTTGTTCTGCATAATTCTTTTTACTATTGGCCAGTGCATGAGCCATGTTCATATATGTAACAGAGTTGAGTGTAACATACAAAGGTAACCACAGTGATTTGCATGAGATACGTTTCACTCACTAGCATATGTTTTAATAAATCACTTTCAAAAATAATTGGTAGTACCTTTAAGCCATTATTGTATTTACTATTAAGATTGATTTGTGTTTTATCTAATGGCTACAGAGCAAGTGAATCTTTTTTTGTATATGCATTTCTCGAATTTTTGTGTGTTTAGTAAAATCCTGCTCCAGGCTGAAAGAAGTGAGCATAGCAGGCAAACTTTGTCGGAGAAGGTCAGGTACAACACAGTTCAGTCTGCTGTTTTCTGCCAGTTGTTTTTTAGGTACAATGTGGTTTCAGAGTCAAAGCATATCTGGGATTATGCCCTTTCTTCCTGTCATTCCTTTTTTTCCAAAGTCTCAATGTCATTCTGTAGTCATCTCTCTCTGTAGCAGTGAAAAGCCCGTGAGTCCACAGCAATGCTAAATCAATTGGGAAATGAGACTCCCTCTTTTCACCCCAATCATGTGCAAAATAAATGAGGCTAGCGCGTCTCTGAGTGTGTCATCAGAGAGGCATCTATTATTTTAAAGCATGGGATGGGTCTTTTCTATGCAGGAGCAGGTGGAACAATGCACTGCCGCTCTTTAATGATTTGTATCTTCCCCTTTCAGGTTCCTTTCAGTGCTACCATGTCACCAGTTCGTTTGCATTCCTCCAACCCCAACCTTTGTGCAGATATTGAATTTCAGACTCCCCCCACCCACCTCACTGACCCTCTAGAAAGTTCAACGGATTATACAAAGCTGCAAGAAGAATTCTGTCTAATTGCACAGAAAGGTAACAACAAATATATGCACCCTGAAAGAAGCTCTTTTCTGTGATAAAAGGTTGTCCTTTGTTCTTTTATCTTGGTCAGTGGGGTAATGGTAGAAAGAGTAAGTGGTTTTATGTAGTGGATAGAGTTCTACGTGCAAAGTGCAGCAGGACGCAGTGCCTGACTGTGGGGGAACATCGCAGGTTACTGCTTTTACTGAATATGGTGTCATGAAGGAGGGCAGAGACAAATAATGTTATTCTAGGCAATCTAGCAAGATGCTACTGCTCAACATCTTTTTTTCCCAATGTCTCTTAGTTACCATTTAATACATATTTTTTGGTTATCCTAAACAAGGAAAAACAATAGATTCTGTTTGGATCTTTCTCTTTTTAAATTAAATAACGCACATTTATTGTACTTTAAATTTTGCAGGTTAGGAATTCAGGCAGGGCTTAGCAAGCAGCTAAGCGTCTGTGCCACGCATCCCTGACAAGGCTCACTCACTGATGATAATCAGCCCCAGGCCGAGCTGGGCTGGACAACCCAAGCTGGCTTTCCTTGAGTGCCTGGCATGTTGGCAGGACAGCTGAGGGACACACGTGCCCCTCTTCCCCTTTGTGGCAGATAAAGGTTCCAAGAACCTGGGGGTGGAAGCTGCTCGTCCTCTCCAAGGCCAGCTCTGGAGCCAGCACAGCATGTGCTTTGCTTGTCAGAGCAACTAGGCCAGTTCAGATATGAGGACAGGGAATCAACCCACCTTGGAGGTGGTTTGGGTTTGTTTTTTTTTCCCGAAAGAGCTTTTGTCAATACTCTTTTTTTTTTTTAACTTTGATTATTTTGAAATTTATTTTTTTAATTGTTTTAATTTCAGATTAATACACAGGCACAAACGATTATGTGACAAGTTTGCGTTTAGGTCCCTCTCCCAGGAGGTGTGCCGTGTACCCTCACATCGTGCCTGTTAGGTGGCCACACCTCAATTGCCCTCCCCCTCTCCCCAACGTGAATTAAATTGAGTTTTTCTCTTAGAGTCCTTTTTTATTTTAAATTTTCAATAAGGCTTGTATAAATTAAATTGTTAGCATCAGCCACAGAGAGTGGAATATGGTAAATAAGAAGCAAGACAGAGTATGCGCGGACTGAGCAGCCCTGTCTGGGTTTAACAAGAAGAGGCTTCCCTCCAAAATTAACTGTCCCTTTACTGCTATAGTATTTAACTCTCAGCTACTGAAGTCCATTTTTTGACTTAAAGTGGTACCTTCTCAGCCATTGTCTTTTAACCTGTAGAGAGATTATGTTGCTTTTGGTCACAAATGCCTTACTATAAATTCCTCCCGTTTATTTCCCCTGGGGCTGCTGGTAATAGTTTATGAAATGTTCTTGAATATAGATGTGAAATGGAACATCTCCAGTAGCCTGTAGTATTCCCCTCAGCAAAAATGCGCTAGCAGATATTTCTTGAATTCCATAAGCCCAAAACTCTTGGGCTAAACAATTTTACCTCTCTTGTCTGATAGATTTCTCAACTGAGATTCTGTATGGCCGACTGTCTCACTGCCATTTGTTCCTCCTGATGTTATTAGATTGCAGCAATGTTATTTTGTGCACGTCACAGCATAGATTTGCAGCCAATAACCTTTACTTTGGTGGGGAGGGGATAAAGCAGGTAGAAGGAGACCACAGACACATGAGCTTGAGGGTGTGAGTATAGCACAGCTGTTAAAAAGAGATGACTGACTACCTTGGAAGGCAGCCCCAGGAAAGCTTTGTGTGTTTAGTTGCAATCCTGAAGCTTTCAGGAAATCCAAGTTTCAACAGAGTTATAAAGCTTCCATTAAATGATGCCTCACATTAACCAACTGAAAGATAAAAACCCTGAGATGACATCATTTAATGCAGAAAAAGGTATTTGACAAAGTTCAACATCATTTCTCTATGAAAACTCTTCACAGTTTAGGTAGAGAAGGAAAGCTTCTCAACATAATAAAGGCCATTTCTGAGAAACCCATAGCTAACATCATTATCAATGAGGAAAAAGTGAATGCTTTTCCTCTAAGATCTGGTGCTAGACAGGGATGCCTACGCTAACCATTTATTTCTGGAAATACTTTCAAGAGTGATCAGACAAGATAAAAAAAAAAAAGATATCCAAATCAGATAGGAAGGAGTACAATTATCTCTATTTGCAGGTAACATGATCCTATATTTAAAAACCCCAAAGACTCTACTGAAAAACTGTTAGAACTAATGAATTCTATAAAATAATAGGACATAAAATGAGAAAGTGAGATGGCAGATATGTTAATAAGTTCTCACTATAGTAACCATTTTTCTGCGTATATGACTTGCATTTCTTTACGCATATAACAACCTAGCTGAAAAAGAAATTAAGATAATACCCCCATTTATGGTAGCATCAAAAATAAAATAAAATAAAATAGAAAGGAATACATTTAACCAAGGAATTGAAAGACCTATACACTAAGAACTATACAACATTGATGAAAAAAATTGAAGAGGACACAAAAAAGTGAAAGGTATTCCATGCTCATGGCTCAGAATAATTTCTATTGTTAAAGTGTCCACACTACCTAAAATAATATATAGATTCAATGCAATCTCTATCAAAATCCCAATAGCATACTTCCCAGATACAGGGGGAAAATCCTAAAATTCACATGGAATCACAAAAGACCTCAATAGCCAGAGCAATTCTGAAAGGAAAAAGTTAGAGGCATCATACTTCCTGATTTAAAATTATATTATAAAGCTATAGTAATCAAAACAGTGTGTGTCACTAGCATAAAAGCAGACACAGAGACCAATGGAACAGAATAAGGAGCTCAGAAATAAGTCCAAACATATATGGTCAACTGATTTTCCACAAGAGCACCAAAAAGGACCCAATAGGAAAAGGATAGTCTCTTCAATAAATGGTGCTAGGAAAACTATATTTCCACATGCAAAAGAATGAAATTGGACACTTACCTTTCACCATACACAAAAAGCCACTAAAAATGGCTAAAACACTTAAAGTTAAGACCTGAAATGATAAAACTCCTAGAAGAAAACATAGGGCAAAATCTCCTTACTAATAATGTTCTTGGTGATAATTTCTTGGATATCACACCAAAAGTCCAGACTAAAAAAGCAAAAATGAATAAATAGGGCTATATCAGACTAACAGTCTTCTGTACAACAGAGGAAACAATCATCAAAATTAAAAAACAACCTTTGAGTTAGGAAAAATATTTTCAAATCTTATAACAGAGAAGGGGTTAATATCCAGGATATATAAAGAACTCTTACAATTCAAGAGCAAGAAAACATATAACCTGATTTTAAAATGGACCAAGAATCTGAATAGATATTTCTACAAAAATAACATAAAAATGGCCAACAGGTACATGAAAAGGTATTTAACATCACTCATCACCCAGGAAATGCAAATCCAAACCACTGTGAGATACTACTTCACTTCTGTTAAGATAGCCATTATCAAAAAGACCAAAAACAACAAGTTTGAAGAAAAGGGAACCTTTGGACACTGTTGGTAAAAATATAAATTGGTACAGCCATTATGCAAAACAGTAAGGAGATTCCTAAAGAAATAAAAAATAGAACTACCGTGTGACCCGGCATTCCTTCTGGGCATATACCAAAGGAAAGGAAATCACCACCTATGTTCATCAGAGTGTTGTTCAGAATAGCCAAGATAGGAAACAACCTAGATGTCCCATCAGTGGATAAATGGTTGAAGAAACTGTGGTATACATATACAATGGAATAGAATCCAACTTCAATATTTAAGATTTTTACTAAATGAGTAAGTTATGACTCTTCTTGGCACAAGGAGAAAAAAATCGGTAAGTAAATGAGATGATGAATATATCAATTTGGTCCAGTATAGTAACCATTTTACTGCCTATGTGTATCTTACGATATTATTTTGTGTACCTTAAATACACACAATAAAAATTTGTTTTTGTTTTGTTTTCATTTTAAGAAAAAGCCTCTGTTGAAACTACATATTTTTAACAGACACAAATTCTCTGTGCTGGGGGAAAAAGAGCTTTTCTGTAACCATTGAGTGAACAAAGTCTTTGGAAAGCATTGTGAATTTTAAAATGGGTGAAGAGTTTGCTTTTAGAGGTACCGGCAATGTTAACATAATGCCGCTATAAAACTGTTAACTTTACATTGATGACGGCAGAATATAGCAGGTGAATCAGCAAGTCATGAATCCCTTCTCAGCCTGCCATTTTCCCCCTTTAATTTGGCTGCTATATTTTATGCTAAAATGTTCCACTTCTTTTAAAAATAACTTGTCTCAAATAAATAAATACTTGTTTTAGAAGACTATATTTTAGGAATTCTGTTATTATAAAGATAGAAGTTGGAAATTCAACCTCATTTTGTAGTCTGAAATTAAAGTCTGCTTCAGATTTTACCAATGTTGTGGGTATGTAGGAAATGGGGGCAGGGGGTGACTATTGCTTTTAAATCTAAACACTTTGATACCTAGATACTCCTGGCTGAGAAAGTAATGCAGGTGGCATTCTTAGTTTCCAGTCATTTCCTACCTCTAAGAGAACAACTAGTTAGAAATTCTCCATCAGCTGGCTGTTTTATATTGGCAGGACTCATAACATGCTCTTTTTTGGGTGCATGCTTTTGGGAAATAATTTTTGGATAGTTCTAAATGATTTGCATGAGACTTCATGCTACACAGAACTGCTCAAATATTATCAAATATGGCAAGTAAAAATTGTTCCTTTTGCCTTCTAGGAATTGTAAGTTAATTTGTAAATATTGATATTTAGAGTGCATCTTGATACTCTACACTGCTTCCAAGTCCTTGTTGGCTTGTTTGGTATAAAATACCACCATTTTAAGCCTGATTAATTATCATTGCCATATTTGTTTTGAGTATAGACGTTCTGATAGATTTCTAAGGCTGATTTTTAATTAGTCTATAACATTGCCTTTCCAGAAAGTGTCTGTGTATGAGTTTAAGTCCTGAGAAGTCTATAATTTTCTGTGTGCTTTGTGGACACATTTGACATTTGTTTCTCACTTTTCTCCCCACCCAGTGCATTCTCTTCTGAAGTCTGCCTTTAATAGCATTGCTATAGAGAAGGAGAAACTGAAGCAGATGGTTTCCGAGCAGGAGCACAGCAAAGGCCACAGCACGCAGCTGGCACGTCTCCGACAGTCACTGTCTCAGGTACAGGGGGTGTGTGTTCTCACGTGCATGACACGTCCCCATCCCTGTAAGATAAAAGATGGAGAGGCAGGAGGCGGTCAGTCCCACACAGTCCTCTGAAATTCTCCCATGACATCGTAGTGGTGTTATTATATTTTCCTACTTTTCTTCTCCAAAAGGACCAGGTAAGAGTGAAAATAAACCACAGTTGCTTGCAAGCGTGTAATTGTTATTTTGGCTGATTGAACTCTGAATGCCTTTCTAAGGTCATCTATAAGGTAGTCCTTGGTTTTTTAAAAGAAAAAAAATGTGCTGATATGATTTACACATCTAAACTATGTTCCAGAATGTATTTAGCCCAATGTTAAATAGAATAAAATCTACTAGAGCTTCTACACTTAGACTATTTTCCCCTTGCAGCTTAATCTGTTGAAAATTACTGATCACTATTACCTATTTTTCTTTTTTGATTTGTATAAGCAATGCTCCTTGAAGCTGGATTTTTATATTTTTATATATAGATATATATATTATACAGTTGAACTTACCAATACTAATCAAATCCCTAAGTGTATATATATCAAAGTTGTTTTAATATCAAAGTTGAAATTCTGATAGAAATCCTTTAAAGCTATACTTATGGTATTTTACACTACTTCCTCTGAAGTAAATATTTTCTTTAAAGTCTATAAATGCGCTTTTTTTAATTCCTTTGAGAATTCAGTATTATTATGCGATTTTGTGTGAGAACTCGGTGTTTATATAAATATTGTTCACTTCCTGGTGCCTTGGATCAGAGTGAAGGAGCGTGCAAATCCTGGGTAAGTGGTTCTCCATGTGGGTCAGATCCTGCCTGAGCAGTTTTCCTAAAAGTTAGACTTGAACTGTATCCCCCTGTTTTCTGTACCTGAACTGTCAACATATCTTCGGTGTTAAGTTTTGTGCTACGGGGCGCTGTTATCCGGGCCATCCCTGCATCCACCATGGAACACTGCCGGCTGAGGCGCACTCCCTGCTGCCAGAGCAAAGTCAGCGGCCCCGAGAGCATGAGCGTTAAACGCGGCTACTGTCCTGCCAGTCTGCAGAGGGCTTTGTTCATGAGAACACTTTAATGATTTTCCCTGAACTCTTCTGATGTTGTGTATCAACTTGAAAACTCAAGTTGACATTAATCAATTTTCCAAATCATTATTCTGAAAGTATCATGGATCGAAAAGATCAAGATAACTGCCAAGTAAACATTCAGATGTCATCTTGTGAGCATGTAAAACATGCTTGTGTCCCCTTAAATGTTGCAATGTGTCCTTCAGATATATTTTACAGTGGAGGCTTAGTGATAGAAATCCAACTTGGCCAGAGGAAAATAAGAAAACGTGTTTTGCTTCTTGCTTGCCTGCTTGCTTATTTTCTTGTTGGTAAGACAGAGAATGGCAAATAAAGATCTAGATTTGGGCATCAGGTGGGATTAGAAATGATTATGAAGAACAACTTTAACACTGCTATTCATTTATCCGTTCCCTTATTCATTGGGTTTTGTTCAATTGACTATACACTAGGTATTGGGCAAGGTGCAGAAGTCGAACATAAAAGTAGCTCTGGCTGTGTTCCCAGAAGGCTCATGATCTGACCCATGAGAAGGGCACTGTTCACCCAGGAAACAGTGACAGGCACCCCACTGTAGTCCATTCAGAGTGGTGCATGAATAGGCAGATTCCCAGGGTGCTTGTTGTTCAGAGGAATGGGAGATCCCTGAGCTGAGAGCAGAGTCACAGATCAAGCTTCACGGAGGAATTGACCTTGAACTGGGGCTGAGTAGACAGCAGCAGCTCATGTGGACGGACCTTATGCTAACAGGATAAAAGAGTGAAAAAGCAAAACTGCTTCTTTATATCAACTGTGCAACCTTTGAGTTAAGGTATTTCCCCCTCTTATCGAAACATATGTATTTGTTTCTAAAGTTAAAGCATCAGTAGATTTTTACTGGGTTTTGGGGGGTTTTGTTTATTTAGTTTTTTTAACCAAAAAGTTCAATTTCATCCTAAAAAGGTGTAGAAATAATTTGAGACTATTAAGTCCCAAATAGACTTACACCCTGTCCACTGGAAAATTCAATGCCTGCACTTGAGCATTATCAATGCATTTTGGCAATGTTCACATTCTTGTGTCTGTCCCACACACCCCCACTAGGCGCCCTCACTGGCCTTTATTCCCATCACCTCTGAGTCTTTTGTGGAAATGGCCACAGTCTCTGCTTATGCATTTGCATTTGGTGACAGTTCACTCCTTTCTAAGAAGTCACTAGCCATATTTAGGCCACTGGAGAGATGTCCACAGAATGGCAGGCAGTTCACAGTGGCTGTGGTATGGGACACACGAGGAAGAATTACTCTAAGAGTAGCTAGTTAAGTAGGCAGGGACCCAGCACTCGAGGAACCACACGAAGGATTTTAGTTTATCCTATCAGTGATAGAGAGGGCTTAAAGAATTTTAACCAGTAAATGATAACACCAGAAATTGGAAGTATTACTGAGTATTTCTGCATATTAGATTACTCTAGTACAATATGGAGGTGGACGAAATTCAGGCAAGACTAGTTGGGCAGACTCTTGTGATATTCAAGATAATTTGAGAATATTTTATGATGCTTGAGATAATATCCTTGAACTAAGGACGTTCCAGCATTGACAGAAGGAAAAGATGCATTTCAATGACACAGAGGACAGAAAGTCAGCGTGACTTGGAGAGCAGCTTAGTGTTAGAGGGACAAGAAGACAGAGGCCAGGAAGTTCACTTGGACAACTGGTGATATGATAATTCTCCCCAAGAGAGAAAATACAAGAGGGACTGGTTTGCGAGAATTATATGTTAAGCGATTTTTGGGGTGATAGCAGCATCCGTACGCCATCCCAGGCAGTTAGACATTTTGGTCTAGTGCTCAGGACTCTGGACTGAGCTGGGGAACGTGGATACGTCAGTGGCGTCAGGGAAGTCATAGATGTTGAAGATGTTGAAAGAGGTTCATTGTATTGATGCTGCCATAGAGAACATTAATATTTAAAAGACAAGCTAAGAAAGAGGATCCTTTGATGGCGATGACCATTGAGATCAAGGATGGAGATATGATAGTCTTGAGAAGGAAAGTTAACAGTATCTGATTTAGCAGCAAGTAATATATGGAGCGAAAGTCAACCCTGGATGTGGCAGTCACCTTGGGATGCTTACATCATCAGGAAAGGGAACCACAGAAAAGGAGACATTGAAGGCAGGAAACGTTAACTCATCAGCATCTGACTGACCATCTCTGTTCTCACTGCCCCTCTTGTAACTCAGCACTTACAATTGAACACGTACTAAATAGCTTGACTATGTTGAGACAATTATTCCCCATGTTCCGAGTATGTTTGTACATTAGTATACCTTCACATTACAGTGTGACTTCAAGCGGCCTAAAAACATCTTTGGTCCCTATTCAAGTGTCATCAGTTAAACCCCAAGGTATTTTTCTCATGACCTGTTTTTAAGCCAGGTCTATCCCTACAGAGGGAAAAGGAAAAGAGACCAAATTTAAATAACTTCTTTAAGTAGTCCAACATTTTTAAAGCCTACATCTTATTTGACATAAGTCCCATTTGATATATGTCTAATGATTAAAATGCTGCTTTTCAATAAGGCTTTAAGTTTATCAACTCAGCAAATTCCATCCTTTAAGAAGACACATACCACATGAAATATATGAAAGATGAATTAATAATTTATGCCGAATATTACATACTCAGTATAAATCATCATCTGCCTTGAGCAAGTAACAATTTGCAAGACTAGACAATCTATGAATTCCTCTTCTAAAGAAATACCACTTCCCTGATCTATATATACATAAACACATACATAATTCTGTTATTTTACCCCCATGAAATTTAAATAAACTTTCACACCCAAGAAGCAGCATAGATGTTGGTCTCAAGACTATAAGACATTTGATGTGACATCTATCTCTTATAAATGACTTCATTTCACAGCAGCTGTAATCTCACGTTCCACTTAATGGAGTAGTACTCTGACACCAAAATCAAGTCATATATAATAAAACTAAGGCAATCCCCAGCTTACCAAGGTAATCAAAGATTCAGCTCAGCTTGAGTCTATCTTCCATACATTACACTTGATCACTGTTACCAGTTTGATTCTTGGCCTCAGAATTTGTGCACAGCTTGTACTAAATGCAGTGGGAGTTGGGCCCATATAAATGTGAGCAACAGATTATGATACATCTATTCCAGCTAGAATGACTGTATTTCATTAAATGTAGATGCCACCAATTGTTAGATGCACCATCATTCTGTGTGTTACTGAGAAAGGAAAAAAACCCACCACTGTCAATTAAACTGACACAGTGCTTCAGAGACACTAAATGTGAGGGGAAATGTACGTCTTAGAATCAATGCAATGTGCCATGTATGAGAATGTAAGTAAAAAATTGGCTTAAGGCACACAGTGGCATAAGTTAGAATCCTAATCATAGTATCTGTCAGCATTCCTGTCCACAAAATTTCACATACTCAAAATAAATATCCCATGATAGGATAAAAGTTTGTTCCCTGAGACTTGGCCAAATTTTTTGTGTACGAAGACCTTCTTCATAGAATCCTTTCCATCCTTTTTAATATTATCTAGCAACTTTAAACCTCTATCACTTTAAACATAATTTGGCAATATTTATTAAAAGTCTTGCCCTTTTACCCTGTAAGTCAATTGCACAGGTAAAGTAACACTGAATCTAGAAAACAGTTATACATATAAATGTTCATGGCAGCATTATTGATGCTAGTAAAAATCAGTAGCAGTATTAGTGCCCAATAATAAATAATTGACTATTGTGCAACTACTAAAGTTATGTTCGTAGAGAGTTTGAAACATAAAATAAATGTTTGTGTGCAAAGAAAAAGGGGAAGATACAATATGTAAATTGTGCACTCATTAAACAATATGGAAAATGCATAAGAAAAAAGCTAGAATGAAATGGACCAAACTACCATCTGTTGGGTATGAATTTTTAAAAATATTTTCTAGTTTTCTCATTTTCCAAATATGCAATAATTTTTTAATAGAAAAGACAAGGTGGTTTTTAAGGGAGACCCAGGATTTGGTTTTTGACAACTCTAGCTTTGATAGTTTCCTTACTCATTTTCTCACTGTTTTTGAACCAGTTTTACTTTCATACAGAGGGGTGAAATTTATGATGATTCCATCTTGCCTTATGTTTCACATCCTTCTCCAGCCATCAGGCTGCCATGTTTTCCTCTTAGAACCCACAGTTCCGGCTCGGCGCCTGTGGCTCAACGGGCTAAGGCACCACCACGTACACCTGAGCTGGCGGGTTCGAATCCAGACCGGGCCGCCAAACAACAATGACGGTTGCAACCAAAAAAAAAAAAGAAAAAAATGGCCGGGTGTTGTGGCAGGTTCCTGTAGTCCCAGCTACTTGGGAGGCGGAGGCAGGAGACTCGCTTGAGCCCAGGAATTGGAGGTTGCTGTGAGCTGTGATGACACAGTACTCTATCCAGGGTGACAGCTTGAGGCTCTGTCTCAAACAAAAAAACGAAAAAAAGAACCCACAGTTCCATTAGGAAAATGTTTATGTCAGAGTCTCACCCACTCCAAGGTAAATTCTCACCTGGGAATTATCTGCCACGGTTGATGAATGATAGTTCATAGCTAAGGAGGAGGGGATTCAGGTAATTGATTCTGGCTCAGACCTTCAAGATAGTAACTTCTTTTATAGACGGAGAAGGAATTATGTGTTCCTTGGACATGTTAGAATTAATGTGTAACGAGGGAGGCACAGGCACAAGGCGTGGGGAGATGAGTCTGCATTATGGAGAGTTTCTCGTGCAGTCTAAGCTCACTAAAGCAAGCAGTGGGAATATAAGTAAAAGCTGCCTGGTGAAGAATCTAGGCATAATTCCCAGCTTCAAGGTGCTTCCTTCTCGGGCCTTGGGTCTGCCATAATAGAGTGATATCTCCATGGCGTTTCTTGTTCAGTGGCTGGTGTGAGTGGCTGGCGATCTGCCTCCTTTTCTAGCTATGTAGCTATTCACTGTCCTTGGGTACGTTCCCTTCATGAATCACACCAGCGTCTGGGCCTTTTTATGTCAGTTATCACTAAGAGCATCGTTTCCCTGACAATACCTGTTATATCAGTACAAAGAAAATAATTGAATTAAAGGGAGGGAAATATATAAAGGTAGTCCTGAGTACTACCTGGGAGCACGACACCACAGCACTCATGGCACTTTGTAGCAAACTTCACAAACCATCCTGCCTGGTCAAGGGAGGCGGGGCTGGCTGGGAAAGGCACGCAGACATGGGCTGTCGCATGCTCCGTTGTCGCTCACACTGCCCACCACGGAGGTTGCCAGCGTTGGAACAGGCTTGCTAACCATGCTTTCTGTGCTGTGTGACAACATGTTTTCCTACCACTGCATATATATTATTAATAAAATGATGTCCTTTAAACTCACGTCTGATTTCAAAAAGTAGAAGCACAATTGAGTTGTCTACTCTTGTCTCAATTCTAAAAAATGATTAGAATAAGAACTAGTGAAATGCATTATTAAAATAGAACCAAATTGTTTTCTTGTGGCACAGTATTAATATTTTGGCAGTAAATTATAATTCTTTACTCATAGTGGTAAACTATGAAAGGTCTTTGGTTTTTAGTAGTAGGAATCATTTTAAAAACTTCAGTTTTAAAGTTTGAAAAAAGTGAAAATTAAAATGTAAAAAAATAAAAATGAAAATACTTCTGTTATTTGTCATTCCAATGAGAATCATTAACCAAGGTTTCTCTCTTTTACTCCCATGCTACTTTCATACTACCAGGTGAGGAGAGAACAGGGTTTCAACAATGATAAAATTAAGAAAAGACATATAGGTAAACCAAAATCTCTCTCCAGTGAATGTCAAAGGAAACTTTGCATGTAATATAAACATACCTTGATTATGTTCCTATTAGAACCCCAAATACCTATGATTAGCTCCTGAAAGTACAGACAATTCCCACTAATTATAATGTAAGCATCAGAAAATCTCAATAACCAGAATTAATTTTGCACTATTCTGGACAGTAGAATAGTGTCTTCATAGTGTAAACTCAGAAGCACTGGGCAAGAGTCTGACCATGTGTTTCCATCAAATTGAACTGCCTTATTTTTCACCTGAAAATATTGAGGTTAACTTGGTTTAGACCACTTAGCTGTGAGATCACGAGAACCTGATCTTCTGACTCCCAGGCCAGGATTTTTTATTTTTCATATCACATCCAAGAAAAGTAATAAATTATGCACAGTTTAAAAAAATCGTTCATTTCCTATTGATATTAATGACTGGAGGTTATCTAGTGTGCCCTTCACACATACCTGCAGGCGGGATCACATTTACTGAATATTGGAAGAGATAAGAATTTAAAAGAGAATTTAATTTTTTTCAAATATTCAGAGCAAACAACTCTCCCACTTTCCTTATAAATGACATGCCTATGTTTAACATTTCCACCCTGAAGAAAACCATTACTTATCTTTTTGCTCTTGCGTTTTTATGAGGTTGTTTTGCTAACACTGTTCCAGTAGAAACAGAAGGTACAGTTACTTTGGAAGAACCATTAGTTGAAATTTGTATAAAACCCTCAGATAAAGACCAATTCTGCAATTAAAACCAACAAGCAGCTTACCATGAGGCCTCCACGGACATGGAGGCAAAATATACCTGGTTCCACACATTTCAATTTCCACGTTCCATACACTTCTAGGCAGGGAAATAATGAACAAATACGCATGTCTGTAGTAGTCACAAGGGATGAGAATGATGCAGTATTCTTTTTCAAATTCTAATGTTTGAGATTTCGCTCCAAGAAAAATGATCCTAAGCACTTTTGTAGAATGAAAAGATATTAGGATTCTTCCTTGGAGGCACATGGTTTATTTACTAAGCACATTAGCACTTCTTTTTTTAACATATTCTTTTTTCTCAGATAGCCATAGTTACGCATATTTCCTTTTGTCTCCAAATGCAATGACCCTAGGATCTGAATCCACCTTTGATCCATCAGTACTTGGCAGCCCCCCAGATCAAGTGTACCATTTGACATATTACATTTTATGAACTTGTTCTGAAGGCTTTAAATAAAAGCCAAAAGCTGCGAGTGAACATTCTCTCCTCAAAAAGCAAAAGCTAGGTTGAATAGAGGGAAGAAGTGGGAACCAGGGTGGAGAGAGGAGAGAAGAGGCTGTTCTTTGCACTGCTCAGAACCAGTGAAGAGTTTAGCTACTTTGTATTTACCCTGGATGTTTTAGTAGATACAGACTTGTCATTATGATATTATATTTGTATGCATATTGGTTTACTGTATTCATTGGATCTGAATGAAACAGAATGCCCTTGCCCTGGGTCAGATGCCCACTTTACTGAACCTTGACATTGATCATCTACTTTAAAACATCCACCTCTATCTTCAAATTGCTGATTTTAATGAGAAGGCAAGGAAGGTGTCCATCTATTCCATGGGCCTTGTCTTCACCAAGGGCTTGTCCTTGAGACTTGATATTATTCTATTTAGCCACATCTGTGTAATATAAGTGAAGCATGTTCCCATACATCAATGTGGTGTGCATTCCCTGAGGACTCACATTTTCTTTGTCCCTGTAGGGAAGCAGTGCTTAAACAAAGCTGTTCTCTTCTGTAATAAATGCAGTTGCTCCGTGCACTAAACTCTATTATAGCAAGTAGTCTTTTTCTCGTGCTAACTGAAGGTATGTTGAAAGTAACGTGATGTAGGTAACCTGGAATTAGTTCACTTTCAGTGTTATGTTCTTATATGGTTGTCAATGTCTGCGCTTGGTCAGTGAAGGCACCTTTTTGTCTGTGCTTGAGTTAGTTCTGCTGCACTGTCATACGTATTAATTATGTGCTCCTGGAAAATGAAAATGCAGCTATTTTCTTTAACCAGACTAAAATACAGTTCTATAAACTAAAAATAGTTCATTATTTCTTCCATTTCCAAATAATTTTTAAGAGACCTCTCTGGAATTAAAATGACTTTCAAACTTTAGAAACTTGAACAACAATAAAAAAAAAAAAAAAAAAAAAGTAAACAAATCAATAGTTTTTATCCCAGGCTGCAAAAAGTAATATATATGTGGTGGTAGACTGGGGTTGGATGTAATAGGCCTGATTTTAAGGAAGAGAAAATTCTATAAATCATTTTATGAAATCCGTTAACTCTTTCAGCCCACTAACCTACAAACAGTGATCTTATATCACAAAACATTAATACCTTAATTCTGAGCCATTTGTTTTCTTGTCACCAATAGGATCTGGCTCATGATGATTCCGAAGTTAGAGCTGAAAGCATCCCAGGCATTGTTGTCTAAGTCACACTTGTGTCCTTGTTCTGTCTTTTGCTTGCTTATTAACTTGGAATTACATGTGCGGTTTTTATTATTTTAAGGCACTCAACCAGAATGCTGAACTAAGGAGTCGGTTGAACAGAATACATTCAGAGTCTATTATTTGTGATCAGGTTGTCAGTGTAAATATTATTCCTAGCCCTGATGAGGTAAGACTCATTTATTTTTTATTTTTTATTTATTTTTTTATTTTTATTAAATCATAATTGTGTACATTGATGCAATCATGGGGCACAATGTGCTGACTTCATATACAATGTGAAATATTTTCATTGAACTAATTAACATAGCCTTCATGGCCTTTTAATCACTATATGAAGACATTTATATTCTGCATTTAGTAATTTTCACTTGTACCCTTGTAAGATGCGCCGTAAGTGTGATCCCACCAATCACCCTCCCTCCACCCATCCTCCCCCGTCCCCAAGACTCATTTTTAATGGAAGTACCTATAAAAGTATCTAAATATACTGCATTTCTTCATTTATTTTTATGCAGTTCTCTCACTGTTCTTATGATTCTATCCATAAGGAGTTGTGTTGTGGACAGTTCAGCGTTCTTTGGACTACAGGATGTATATGAGTTTGACATCATTTACTCTTGGTGATCAGTGTCTATTTTTATTAATCTTTATTCAGTGTTCACCTGATGCCACTGAATATTTCATTTATCTATCTACTCCAGCTTGTTCATTTTCTGTGTCATTCTCATTCTTCATTCTAAATGTTCCTTGTCATCGAATAGCCAATGAAATGTTCTTAAAAATCTGTTTTATTTGAGAAGTTGCTAAATGAAAGTTTTCTTAAGGTTAGTTTTAAAAGCCCTATCCATCAAACACAAATGTCTTAACCCTGTGATTAAGTAAATGAGGTGACAGCTATGTTAATTAGTAGGACGTGAGCACTCCAATTTGTACAAATAATCAACACATTGAATCCCACAAAGGCGTAAATGTATTCATGATCTACGTATATATGACTTCATAAAAATAAATAAATAAAACAAAAGAAAAAGCCCTATCTGAAGGGACAGGTCACCTGACCTTGCTAATGGTGCTGCTGCAGTCACTGCAGCTGGTGACGATGACCCACAGCCAACGGGTGTCAGTGACTGTCCACTATGTGCCGTGTCGTGCTAACTACTTTGCATGTGTTACCTCATTCGACACTGTCAGCAGCCCTCTGAGGTAGGTGACATTATTATTCCACTCTTCAGATTGAACAAACCATAAAAGAGAACATCCAGCGTTTGGGCTAAACTTAACTGTGTAATTGTATGGATGACCTTTCATGAAATTATTATTATTATTTTTTTCTTAGAAACAAGAGTTTCACTTTGTCACCCTCGGTAGAGTGCTATGGTATCACAGCTCACAGCAACCTCCAGCTCTTGGGCTTAGGCAATTCTCTGGCCTCAGCCTCCCAAGTAGCCGGGACCACAGGCGCCCACCACAACACCCGGCTATTTTTTTGTTGCAGTTTGGCCAGGGCCAGGCTTGAACCTGCCACCCTGGGTATATGGAGCTGGTGTCCTACTCACTGAGCCACAGGCACCACCTATAAAATTATTATTTTATAGCCATGAGAACTTATACGTGTCAACAGGAATATAAGAGTTTTATATACAGTGGTCCATATAACAAGATGAGAATTTTAACTAATCCTAAAATCATATTTACACCAAAAACATATATTTTACTAGAAATGTATAGGTTCACAGGTTCTAATTGCTTAGGAAATATTATGTTAAGGTAGCTTATCTTTGACTTCAGTGTCCACCCTACATTCATTCATGGGCCCTGTTTTCTCTAATAACATTTATTTTCAGTCACTGTCCCAGAGTCTAGAAGTAGTTCTAAAATTTGTCATTTGAAAATTATTTAATCATCTCAATTGAAATCTTCTTTTCAACCTGAAATGTACACTAAAGGGTACATATATGACAGTGCTCTTACATATATTTCTTTTTTTTTTCTAATTAAAACTTATCGTCCTTGAAAAAAATATTTATTATCACTATTGTATAAAAGTACAATTTGAAATAAGATTCAATACTCTGATCATGTGTTTCATTGGTTAAAATTCTTGATCAAATTGGAAAGTGACTTTTATATATTCTGTCTCAAATATTAGTCTTAGAGTCTCAGCTTTCGGATGTTTGCATGAAAAAAATTAATCTTATTATTTTCTTAGCACATCTTCAGGAGTTTCTACAAATACCTCTTGAGGTTTAGGACACTGATTATAATATGACTAGTAATGGCAGGCATGAGAGTAAGAGAAAGAAAATGTCTCTGTAATTAATTTAGAGTATTAATAGAGGCTTAACCTGTTAAATTCCACTTAATATCAACTGAGCATGGATTTCCAATCAAGACATGGTACTAATATCTTTCAACTATGCATTTTGGAATTTTTAAACATAATAAAAGGAAACTTATGCAGTGATCGTTGCTGAGTTGCAAGTGAAAATTACTTGTGTCACCACTCTCTTAACACATAGTGTTAAAAAGTAAAACTCTGGCTAATGTAAAGGAGTAGCTATTCCAACAGGAAAAAAAAATGATAGCACCATATATTTCTCTCCCCTGCAGGCTGGTGAGCAAATCCATGTCAGTCTCCCCCTGTCACAGCAAGTAGCCAACGAGAGCCGCCTCTCCATGTCAGAGTCTGTTTCTGAGTTCTTTGATGCCCAGGAGGTGCTTCTCTCGGCAAGTTCATCCGAGAATGAGGTAAGGTGCCTTCACCTGTCATCTCCTACTGCTTGGGATTATGAGCTTGGGTTAAAGAAAACAGCACTGTGGAAATCTGGGTTTGTGTTTGTTTACATCACGATAAGATACCCAGATTATGGCAATGCTAAAAAACAGGCAAACTCCATGTTCCCTTTTATCGAGCACATCTTAACACTTCTGAGCACCCATAACTTAAATTTGATGAACTAAGGGAAAGAACTATTTATTCTGTCTTCCACAATTTATATTTCAGGGTAACCAAATCATTAATGACAGAGTTCTTTATAGAAGGAGAATTAGAAAACCACTATTCATGTACACGCACAAACACACATTATTATATCTCTTTGCCAGGGACACGAACTCAAACCTGGGAGGATAATGTCTGGCACATACCTGCTTGAATAATTATGATATTGGAGCAGGTTGTTCCCTGGCTGTCATAAAAACTATTGGATTACTATTCATGCTCATAAGTCTTGGCAAGATTGCATAACAGGAAACTTGTTCCTTGGTCAGGTTACAGAACGTAATTCTTATACTGAAATTTAGTCAAGTATATTTGACTTGTGTTTTTGTATTTTTTTTTTTGTTTGTGTTTCTTGTTTTTTGAGACAGAATCTCACTATGTTGCCTTGGTTAGGATTGCCATGGCATCACCATAGCTCACAGCAACCTCAAACTCCTAGAATCAATTGATCTCTTGCTTCAGCCTCCCCAGTAGCTGGGACTGCAGGCACCCACCATAACGCCCAGCTAGTTTTTCTTTTTTTGGTAGAAATGGGGTCTCACTCTTGCTCAGTCTGGTCTTGAACTCTTGATTGAGCTCAGGAAGTCCACCCTCAGCCTCTGAAAGTGCTAGGATTACAGATATGAGCCACCATGCCTGGCCTGATTTTTTTTATTAAAATGGATTTAGGGGGCAAAAGCGGCTTTCTGTCACATGGCTGAATCTCATAGTGGAGAAGTCTAGGCTTTTTTTTCTTCTTCATGCATAAGGGAAGCAGCCAAAACTCTCCCCCACACAGCTGAATAGGAGTTTTGCCATTTGGGATTGCAAATCTGTACTGCATTTTTACAAAAAAAGAAATGAAATAGCTGTTAAATGTTATTTCCATGTGTGTAGAAAATCGATTGGGGGAAGCATCCTGATAATTACTAGTAGTTGTTTTTGGATGTTTGAAATTATGAGTGATTTTAGAAAGAAAGGTAAAGAGGAAATGAAAAAGAAATAATGAACACATATCACTTCATACATGGGTAATACAAGAAAAGTAAAGCAGGATTCTTGTACTGAATTTGCCGGTGTACCAAGGCATGCTCCTGCTTCTCAGATCCCACAGCATACATTAACAGGTTCACAAAGACCCCCAGCCACAGGCCAGTATGCTACTTTAACTACTTGTAATGACAATTAATACTGTCAGATGGACAAAATAATCATGCTTGCTGCTTAGTGCCTTGTTCCCTGTAGGCAGATTTGCATGGTAGGCCTCATCCCAGTCAGAAGGTTGCAGAACAGTAATAGAAGAACTGAGCTGATTGGATTTAAGGCCCGGGGAGCCAGGATGTTAGAGCCGCATATTCCCTCTCCATCACAGGGAGAAGGCCATGTGGCCTGGGTATATGCAACGGTCAGCATGCACCCTGGGGACTGCTGTTCTATAGGCATGCTACCAGAATTTCCTTTTCTAACTCTTCTTTGTCTGAGCTACCCTAATTAACGAGTCCTCATCCTTCTATCAGATTATAGTTGAACTTGACTGTGTTACCTGAGCTCTCTCTCCTCATCTGATGACTTTACAGCTTATCTGTCTGAGAGCAACTTTATTTCCCTGTTTCCAAACTCCTGGAGCACACCAAGCTGAGTCCTCAGGTACTCCCTGCCTGAGGGATGCTAGGGATACAGAAGGGAAGAGGATGCTAAGCAGGTTGTTACATGAGTCCCAGCACAGTGGTAGTGCCCCCTGGTGGTGGAGGGAGGGACAGAGGAAAATGAACCTAGAGGCAAAGAGAGGGTGAAGGGGCAGGGCAGAGGTGCATGGAGACGGTGAGTTCACTTTGGGGCATCATGAGTTTGTCAGACTGCACAGTGGAGTTATCTGTCAGGCATTTGAATGGTCAAGTCTGAAGCCGAAGGACAAAGCAAATCTGGAGAGAGAGTGAGGTCAGGACCCACATAACCAGCTCCCTATTAGACATTGCCACCCGGTGCTCACCGAACCTCTAAATCAGCATATCCAGAAAAGAGTTAATCAACAAGCGTCTTTCTTACACCACCACCACCACCTCCCCCTGGTCGGGGGAACACTCAGCCTGTCCACACCTCTCATACTGCCTGTCTGAGTGTTCTTGTATCCAAGTGTTCCCATCGATGCCCGGGCTTTATCCTTCACTCCTGTTCCTTTACTACCACCCATCTTGGTTCACTCCTCAGTTTCTGCAACTTCTATCACCTAAACACTCCCAGAAACATACCATGTCCTGCAGCCTCACTGCCACTGCTTCACACCTAGGTCACCCTCACATCCCATAACTGGCTTTCCAGCCTCCTGTCTTGCCCCTCCGATCTGTTTTCCACTGGCAACCTGAGATGGTAATCTTTCTAAAAGGCAAATCTGATTATGTCCTTATTCCCCACAGTCTGTGGACAGTCTGTGGGACAATTAGCTATTAAAACAAAGACCTTTCAGTCTGACCCCTGCACTCAGGGACAGCGTCAGCCCCCCAGTCTTCTTCTAGGCTTCCCAGCAGCCAAAGGAAGGAGGTGTCCATTTGGTAAACACATGTCTCTGGCTACAGCAGGAAGAGTGACTCTCCTGCAGCCCACATGGGAACGAACTGAATTACATGTCCATTCCTCAGGCCCTGTATCTGACAGGTTTTCACAAAATAACTGGTTTTGCTTAGTTACACTTTCTCCATCACAAAACTCAGTCTTCCATATTTGAAGGTGCAGGACCAAGAGATAAGCCCAAGTGACAGACACCATGGTGATCTCAGAGTTGCTCCTCCCCATCCGCTAAGGATTGGTTACACGGCTCCCCTGTGATGAGGCCCCAGTGGCCGCCCAAGTCTTGTCACTAACAGGTTGGGCAGGCCTATGATTGACTCTGCTATGAGAATCCTAGCAGCAGCTGCAGGCTAGGCTCAAACTGCAGGTTCTGCACTTGCCTGGTCACCCTGCAGGGCACTTCTCCCCAAATCCACACGTTCAGCTCCCTCAATTCAGTCCCTTATTCCAAAGTCACCCTCTGGGAAGATACACGGGGTGCCCTATCTATAATTTAGAGTTACATTTCCTCTTCTTCTCCAATCTTTTATATCCTTTCCTCCTCATGTTTCTCTCCCTTCACAGTCATCACTGTCTTTTTAAAAATGTAGATTAATATGAGAGTGCAAACAAGTTTCAACATTTGTGTTTGCTAAGTAAGGTCCCTGTTGTGGTGGTGCCTCTCACCAAGAGGTGCGACATGTACCCTTGCATGGCGCCCATTAGGTGAGAGGACTCCAAATCTTCCTCCCTCCTCCCCTCTTCTCCTCCCCTTTTTCTTCCTCCCCCATTCCCCCTCCCTCTAACTTGAGTTAAATTACATTTTTCTCTTGGGTAGGCTTGTATTACTCAATCTACTGGCTTCATAGAATATTGAACACATTGGATATTTGCTTTTCTATTCTTGCAATACTTTACTGAAGAGAATGTTCTCCAACTCTATCCAGGTTTATACAAAAGATGTAGAGTCTCCATCTTTTTTATGGCTAAACCCTATTCCATGGTACACAAATACCACAGTTTATTAATCCATTCCTGGGTTGATGGGCACTTGGGTTGATTCCACATCTTGGCGATTGTAAATTGAGCTATGGTAAACGATCTAATGCGAATGTTTTTATGGTAAAATGATTTTTTTTCTTCGTGGGAAATACCTAGGAATGGGATTGCAGGATCAAATGGAAGGTTTATTTTGAGTTCTTTGAGAATTCTCCATACTTTTTCCAAAGAGGCTGTGTTAGTTTGCAGTTCTACCTACTGTGTAGAAGTGTTCCCTTCTATCCACATTCAGCCAGTATCTGCAGCTTTGGGACTTTATCATAGCTCAATTTCCAATGTATTCAATTCTATATGAAGCCAGTAGATTCACAGAAGTATATTTATGAGGATGTTCATCCAAGTATTGTGCATGATTTTTAAAAAGTCAAAAATCACTTAAATTCTGGTCAAATTTCTCTTTTTTTTTTTTGAGACAGAGTCTCAAGCTATCACCCTGGAGAGAGTGCCGTGGCACCACAGCTCACAGCAACCTCCAATTTCTGGGCTAAAGCGAGTCTCTTGCCTCCGCCTCCCAAGTAGCTGGGACCACAGGCGTCCGCCACAACGCCCGGCCATTTTTTGGTTGCAGCCGTCATTGTTGTTTGGCGGGCCCGGGCTGGATTCGAACCCGCCAGCTCAGGTGTACGTGGCTGGCACCTTAGCCCGTTGAGCCACAGGCGCCGAGTCTCTGGTCAAATTTCTTGTCATAACTATATGAGGAAATAGGTTGCCTTTCCAAATAAAGATGAAGAGCTATACTATAACAGAATTGTATTCCAAATGCTATAAAATAATATGTAAACCAAACTCCTTTTTCAGTCTCAAGATAGATATGTCCATATGTTTGTGTAGGTATTTCAAAATTGGGGGATAATATTCACAAAATGTTAGAAGAGATGAGATTATGGGTGATTTTCATACTTTTCTGTTTACCCTCATGTAAATGTTTTACAATAATAATGTTTTATATTTAAGTCCATAAAATATATAGCTCTAAAAAAATAAATAAAATATATAGTTCTGGTGGTGCCCATAGCTAAGTGCATAGGGCACCATCCACATATACCCAGGCTGGTGGGTTCGAACCTGGCCCGTCCACCTAAACAACAATGACAACTGCAACAACAACTAAAAAAAATAGCCGGGCGTTGTGGCAGGCGCCTGTAGGCCCAGCTACTTGGGAGGCTGAGGCGGGAGAATCGCTTAAGCCCAAGAGTTGGAGGTTGCTGTGAGTCGTGACGCCACTGCACTCTACCGAGGGTGACAAAGTGAGACTCTGTCTCAAAAAAAAAAAAAAAAAAAAAATAAATATATATATCTGTTTTCATTTTGAAGAAAGTGAGAACATTTTAGCAGCCTTCTTGCCTTCAGTAGAGTCATTGGTTTTCCCATTCCTTTGCTGGTTCTATCCCATTCCTCTCTTTTCTTAGCTATCCTATTTCTGAGGACCCTTTGTATGTACTCTGTTTCTTACTTTTATTCATATGCCAACTTTGGTTTCTTTTTAGTTCTGTATTTTTCTCAAGGAATGGCTTAATTCTTGATCTCTCCCCATCCTCTCTGCAGCATCTGAATCTGAGCAGTCAGGATTTCTTATTTGGTTCTGTGCAGTAGCCTAGCGTCTGGCCTCCCTGAGGAAAGCTGCCAAACATCTTCCTGAAAACTAAATCGGACTCTAGCGTTCCCTTGCATTTCTGCTGGTTTTCCTAACTCATAGATTGCATGTGACTCCCCACCCTCTGTCACAGCCACGCTCAGTGTCTTCACACTCCTGGGATAAATGTTTCTCTCTGTGATCTTTGCCGCTGCACACTCTTCCTTCTTCCTGTGCTTCTCCCACTTCTTTTTTTTTTTTTTTTTTTGAGACAAAGAGTTTCACTATGTCACCCTCAGTAGAGTGTGGTGATGTCACAGCTCACAGCAACCTCAAACTCTTGGGCTTAAGCGATTCTCTTGCCTCAGCCTCCCACTAGCTGGGACTACAGGCACCCGCCACAACGCCCAGCTATTTTCTTGTTATTGTTGTCATTGTTGTATAGCAGGCCCTGGTCAGGTTGGAACCCACCAGCCCCCGTGCATGTGACTAGTGCCCTAACCACTAAGCTACGGACAATGAGCTGCTTCTCTCTCTCTGACAACTGGACAATCCTCATTCATTCTCTAGCAGCCAGTTAAACTATTATTTCCTCTGGGCCGAGTCATACGGCCTTCTAGGTGCATTCTTGGTATATTGTACTGAAATATTTCTGGCTCTGTCTGGCCTCCCCCAGCCTCCTGCCTAATTAAGAGAGGAAGCTGCTTAAAAACTAGGACTCTTTTCTAGCGATCCTATATCCTGGCTCACAGAAGACCCTCAAGTGTTCACTGTACATATGCCAGATACAGTGCGACCTCTGCTTTTCATTGCAGTGATGTTTTGTTATAGTATTTGATTATCCAAGCTTACAATACTGAACAAGAATTCTGATGCCTCTATGTTCTTTATTCTTCCCTTCCTTAGGCTTCAGATGATGAGTCTTACATCAGTGATGTGAGTGATAATATATCTGAAGACAACACCAGTGTTGCAGACAATATTTCTCGGCAAAGTATGCATCATTTGAGCTTCCAGGTTGTTCTATCTACATGCCAAATTATAACACTGGTGACTAAATGAACAGACATTTCCCCCACCACCACTAATTGTTCTTTTTGCAGCTGATTGTTCAATGGATTTTAATGTTGTATTATCTGTTGAGGTAAATGGTTGAAAATATTGTGAGGTAAATGGTGAGATAGTGAAAAATTTTTACCTCTTGCTCAAACCAAACATTTAAGTCTTTGCTAAACAGATTTTATTTTTTTTAATTTGACGTACCTTCCTTGATGATGTTTGAGGATATTTAACACCTGTTTAAAAACTTATATGCTGATGTTTTGTGCATTTGTTAACAACTTTGTTTGAAATAATTCCATTTACTCTTGAGTCAGTACAATGAAGGCTCAGGAAATATATCACAATCATAATATTTTTTTGCAATCATACTTATTTTAAAGAGTTTTTCCCCTTCTTGATTTTATGAAATCAGGAAAGCAAAGTATCTTTCACTGTGATTCTCCCTCTTCTAGTCCTGAATGGGGAGCTTACGGGAGGGGCCTTCCGAAACGGACGTCGAACGTGTCTGCCAGCTCCTTGTCCTGACACCAGTAACATTAACCTGTGGAATATCTTGCGGAACAACATTGGTAAAGACCTGTCCAAGGTCTCTATGCCTGTGGAGCTAAACGAGCCGCTCAACACTCTGCAGCATCTCTGCGAGGAAATGGAATACAGTGAGCTTCTCGACAAGGCGTCGGAAACCGATGACCCCTACGAGCGCATGGTAATCAGTAACTCCGCAGAGCCCTTTAGGGATGTGCCACTTCTAGACACGGACTAAGCCAGAATTTGTTATGATGACGCATCTGCTTTTGCATAACATTCTCCCTGCATATGTGGGAGAGAAGTTGGTCCGTTTGCCTAAATCACACAGGGCCAAAAAGTCCCAGATAGACATCAGTCCCAGATACATCTTTACTAGAAGATACACATTTTGTGGCTTATCCTTGGTCTCTAGAGGATGCTTCTAAAGTTAGACAGTAAACGCATCATGTTCCTTAGAGGTTTCAGGCATGCCTTGCCCTGCTTTACCAGCTTTTCCTGAATGCCAAGATAACCCATCTGTTTAGCAACATAGGTCTGAGAGAGTGATTGCCTGTCTGTACTCTGCCCTTTACTCCCTGACTGGAAAACTGGCCCTGCCCTCTGCAGAGCACCAGCGGCCACAACCACCCTGCACCTGTGCTAAGATTGGCACGTGGCATAACCTCTAAACTGGGTTCCAGAACCTGTGAACTCTGAGATACCCATGCAGTTGGGTGGACGTGTAAGTGAGAAACACTTGACCTCAATGACCTGCTGGTTACCTGTTCTGTGTATTTGTTTCACTGTGTGTTGATGGAGCAACTGTGCAAATTGAAAATGCAAATGCCATCACATCCACTCCCCTCCACATGCAGTGTGTAAAATCTAGAGGAAAAGGGACAAAAACCCAGACGCCAGTCTCTCCTATATTATTTTCCTTTCTCCAATGTTTTAACAGGTTCTCGTTGCTGCATTTGCAGTGTCGGGGTACTGCTCCACGTATTTCCGAGCAGGGAGTAAGCCATTCAACCCAGTCCTGGGGGAGACTTATGAATGCATCAGAGAAGACAAGGGATTCCGATTTTTCTCAGAACAGGTAAGTGCCAGTGGACTCAGTGAGGATTCGATAGAGGTAGGAAAGCCGTTTGCAGATGGAAACAGCCTTTGATAACTATTTGGGGTAGGTTAAGATACCAGTTCATGGAAAATTTACTGAGCGCATCAGCATCATTGCCCCCTCGAAATTGTGCAAGTTCTCTGTGTTTAAGCTTGGAATCTTGAAAGCTAACAATTTACTTACACATTCTAAGAGTAATTCACTAGTAGAAATGGATGAATAGCAGCTTTTGTTGGGGGTAACCAATATACATTGTAAAACAATTATGGCTTCTGAAAGTTTTAACACTGATGTCACTGCCTTCTTTTTTCTTTTTAATTACCAGGTTAGTCATCATCCACCCATTTCTGCCTGTCACTGTGAATCAAAGAATTTTGTGTTTTGGCAAGGTTTGTATTTCAGTTATAATTTAAAATCACACGTAGGAGCCTATGATAAAATGTCTGGCTTCTGAAGGTACATTGTGCCCACTTTAGATCTCTACCTTTGGAACTCAGAGAATGTTGGTAATTGGTGCAGAGTTCCATTTGAAAAATTGCATTTCCTGGTTTAAATATGAAACTGTGTCATCTAGGAGATGAGATTGCCTATCTAGGAAGCAAAGCCTTATGGAATGGCAGAGCTCCCTGCCACCTGTGCCAGCTCGGAGCCGTCTCCTTGTCTCATGGTGCCTCATTGTCTGCGCCTACAATGTGGAGGCGCCATCTGCTGCCTTCTCGTGTCTTGGGGGTGTGCAAAGACATTTTAATCCTGCAGGAAGGCTCTACGGCACATCATCTGTGGTCATAAATGTTGCAATAATTCCTGGTCTTTAACTCACTGGGACTCGGGCTTGAATTGAAGTCTTTACTTATTAATGCCTATCATTCAGTCAGAGTGTCTCAAGTTTGCCTAAAATAAAAAAGTTTCAAAACACCATTAGAAAGAAAATAATATGTACATAAATTTGACCATGAACTGCAAATAATTCATATGTGTCTGGAAGGCTACTTCATTGCTCACTGAATGGTTTTTCTCATGAGCATCACCGTAATCTGAAAACACACTAAATTGTAGAGTGCTATAACTGTACTTTATAAGACAGTTAATCATTTCTCAGGCATAGCCAAGAGTCAAAAATTTTGTGGAGACAGCACCAAACTCCTTTAGATCATCAAAATAGGAAGAGGTGGTTATCACAAATGCACAGGTAAATTTGAATTTCCACAAGTAAAACATAAAGCCATCATATGAGATAAAGTGCTGGGGCCTGGGCAGTGTTTTAACAACAAATGTAGGAACATGTTCATTAAGTTAATCTCACTTTTTCATAAATCTTATCTGTATTAAGAGATTTTTTTTTTTTTTTTTTACTCTTTTCCCAAATCATATAACTCTTCTATATGGGGGGTATTGTGTATATAAATCAATGGTATTACCACACTGTAATTATTTTTCATATACACCTCATGCCTGGTATACATGTTAACTATGTTTACCTTTTAATTACAACTTATATCATTTGTTACTACCTGGACATTAAAGCACTGTGAAGTCTGGGTTTATATGTGAATGTGAAGATGTACACATGCACACATTATTCCAGATTTCTACCTGTTTTGTTAGCTGAAAATTAATAAAGAGTCTATATTATAGAGCAACATAGATTGTTTTGGTTAACATTTATATTTTCACCTTGGGCCGTCTTCAGCCACTGCTGTTTTAAATCGACAATGTAGAATCAATTGTGATTGCAAAACTTTTTCTCGAAATAAGACAAGAGTTATTTTGTACATAACAAATGATTATATCTAGAGTATTTATTTATTATCTTCTGCTTATGTTGTTTAGATATCAGGTGGAAAAACAAGTTCTGGGGAAAGTCGATGGAAATCCTGCCTGTTGGAACACTGAATGTCATGCTTCCGAAGTAGGTGGCTCTCAGCTCCCTTTTGGCCTCTGCTTTTCCTAAATTAGAAGTGGCATTTTAAACTCTAGAAGTTGCCAAAGTCCATTTCCAAAGCTGGCCCCATATACCGAGGGCTGCGGGTTCAAACTCGGCCGCGGCTGAACTGCATCAAAAAACAGCCGGTGTTGTGGTGGGCACCTGTAGGCCCAGCTACTCGGGAGGCTGAGGCAGGAGAATCGCCTAAGCCCAAGAACTGGAGGTTGTTGTGAGCTGTGACTCTACGGCACTCTACCGAGGGCGATAGAGTGACACTCTGTCTCTACAAAAAAACCAAAAAACAAACAAACAAAAAAAAAAGAGTTTTGAGAACGAACCCCCCACCCACAAAACGAGAATGTTATCATAGGTATCAAAGTTTCCCAACATCCTTTCACATCCTCCACCAGTCAGTACCAGGCACTTGCCATGCCCCAGCCGCTGTGCTGATATTCATTTTATACAGAAGCTCCGCTCTTTAATATCTGTGCCATACAATTTATAATTTCACTTTTGAGTTCATCTTAGGTCTGGGGACTATTTTAAATTTTAAGTTATGTAATCAATGAAGAGTGACGGAATCCTTTTATAGTTGTGTTCTAGAGGATATGGCCTCTAAAATCTTTTAAAATTAATTGAAGTTTTTGTTGAGGCCGAGGGCTTGATTGTTTGTATTTCTTTCTTTTTTTTTTTTTTCTTTGAGACAGAGCCTCAAGCTGTCACCCTGGATAGAGTGCTGTGGCATCACAGCTCACAGCAACCTCCAATTCCTGGACTCAAGCGAGTCACTTGCCTTTGCCTCCCAAGTAGCTGGGACTATAGGCGCCCACCACAACGCCCGGCCATTTTTTGGTTGTAGCCGTCATTGTTGCCTGGCAGGCCCAGGCTGGATTCGAACCTGCCAGCTCAGGTGTACGTGGCTGGCGCCTCAGCCCGTTGAGCCACAGGCGTTGAGCCAATTGTTTGTATTTCTTTATTTGGTTTTTTGTCTTGTTTTTGTCTCTTTGAATGACAGAACTTGCGGGTGGACTGGATAAGGAGGAAGGTGGAGAGAGGGAGGTATTCCCAGGACCTCAAAATAAACTTTCAATATTTGAAAATTCACGAAGAGGAAAGTTTTCCTAGACGTATAAATTGGTATAATGTAGGCAATTATACTAATATGTAATGGTATTATATTGGTATTGGTATTATTTTTTTTTTTTTTGAGACAGAGCCTCAAGCTTTCACCCTGGATAGAGTGCTGTGGCATCACAGCTCACAGCAACCTCCAATTCCTGGGCTCAAGCGGTCTCCTGCCTCTGCCTCCCAAGTAGCTGAGACTACAGGTG